>JAOTJB010339816.1:0-25203 GCA_027123815.1 Erythroxylum minutifolium
GAGTTCGCAAACTCACCCAAAATTGCAACATATTTTTCAGGACCGAGAGTAGACTCCTAGCTCCAGAGGGACTTTTCCAGCCGTGTAGATTATTTTGGCGAGAGAAGTCATGGCTTACAGGTCGGTCAGCTGGGACTTTTGGGATGACCTAGATAGATTTGATGTATTCTTTCTCTTTCATATAGCATCTTGTACTAGGTTTTTGTATGTATGTACAGACAGTACAGTATAATGGATGTATAAACTTTGATTTTAATGGAATGAAATGAGGAAGAATTTGATTTTAAAATTATTATTGTGGTTTACAATTAATGCTTTATTGTTCAAATTAATGTGATGCCATGTGGAGTGACTGTAGTGATCACAAGTAGCTCTCCCTTATCATAGGATGTGTACCGGAGTAACCTGTGGGCGTCCCGGTGCGTACCCTACGGTAAGGGGGTGTTACAGATTACATCGTAGTAATTCTCTATTTAGAGAGGATATAGTGGGAATCAAAAATATTGAGGGAAGGAATGAACTTTAATGGGTTTATATTTCTAAGCTTAACTATGGCTTTAAGCAAGAACACACCTAACTAATGTTTAAATTCTTCCTCAACATAACATATGTCTGTATGCCAAAAAGCTAGCTTTAAAATGAATTTCTTTGTATACAATAGCATCTTAATCTATATATGCGACTCATGAGATGTCATGGATAGGCAAAAATGTTTAAGAAAGAAGGAAGGAAGTTTGGCAAGTATATAATCATAGTTTGGACAAGGAATTTACATAGCTAAACTGTAAAAGTTCCCTTCTGTGCTCTCTCAATATTTGCTTATTTGGCTTTCACTCGTTACTATATAGTACTAAGATTATGATGAAAAAGGATCTAGGGAAAACACAAAGAATGATGTGGGCTAACTTTTATGTATTGTATATAAAGGATAGACACAATATTAGAGTAATAGTAAAACATGTTTACAAGACCTCAACTAGTTTTCAACTTATTAATGTATATCAAATAGGCAATTACATATTATTTTTTCATGAGAGAAGAACTATGATTACCATTTTAATAGTAATTATTTTATGGGCTCAATTAAACTAACACTTATATCCCGTTCATAAACAAGTTTTAAAAGCAATTATCACAATATTTACTTTTCTAATATACAAGATTTTGAAGAACAAAAAAGATAAAAGAGCAAACGTAGTTTCAAAGGCCAAGGTATATAGAACCATGTGCACCAATGATATTTATAGATGTTTGAAAACTATTTCCAAAAATGAATTAAGGAGATAAATTAAATAAATTTGGTCAATTTCTTATATTTGAGATTTTACATAATGATGAAAATCAAAACCTAATCGTAATTACAAATAATTAAGCTCATGTAAAAAATAATTTGTTTATCTTTGTTTATCCCTCTAAATCTAATATAGCCTCTTATATCTCTCGATATGCCTTTGTTTCCTTTTCTGAAAAGAAGTTCAGTTGTTCTAAATACATAAATTAAGTAATATGACAATATGGATGTGTACCCACCATTATAGATGGAGTAACCATATCCCGTTCACTTTGGATAAAAAATGAAAAGTGTGTATGAGCTTTAAACATTGTAATTATAACCAAATGTAGATTAATGTTCTCATTTATAATATTATTTCCAATTATTGAACCTGGAGAGGTTCTAGTTGATGTTTTGATAATAACAAAACATAATTACTACCAATGAGTTTATTATTTTGATAAAAAGCAATATATAAACAAAATGAAGTCGTAAAATCAAAAAGATAGGATATGAAGTTGACAAAGAGAATTTAAAGTTTGTAACTGATGAAATAACGATCAAACTGGAAAAAAAAGAAGATTAAGGCTCATTAAGTTCATTTTACATTTTCTCCTATTATTTATAATCTCACTTTGTTAATTTGATGCTCTAAAAGGTTCAGCAAGCACAAAAATTTTATTTCACTTCATTGTATGGATCTTTACATTCATCAAAAGGCATTAAAGCTTTTAATTTCAAAAGAAAACCCTCTTGATCTTTCAAACACTCGTTAAGGAACATTTTTGTGAAGTGTTCAAATTATAAGTGCATTAAACAAATTAGTTTTAAGCATTTAAAGATGATAGAATCATGTTTTTAGGGTGATTGGTCAATCTATATGGGTTAGTGGTCAACCAATATAGGTTAAAGTTATTAAATTTGATGTATTGAAAGTTCGATATAACATTGGTTGATGATGCATACTGGTCAACTAATCTCTCAATGGCTAGTGAATTTGCGCATTCAATGCACAATATGTTATACTGGTCAACTAGTGCTCTGTAAATAGTCATTGTAATAGCTTGTAGGGGTCTTAGAACACTATAGATGGGTGTTTTCTCATTAGTTTTAGCATTAAGAAACATTTGGGTGTATTTTACCCACATTTCCAAATCCTTGTCAATTATTTGAGCATCAATATCTCATATTTATGTGAGTGAGCCTCTTTGGGATTATCAAGTGATATAGTTAAGTATTTTGAGTTATAATATTTGTTTAGGGAATTATATTATTGTACTTGTGGGTGATCCAACGGAGATTGAGGTTCTTTTTCACCTTGGAAGAAGACTGTAAATGGCTCCTCTTTGTCGAAAAAGATTGCTTTGATAGAAGAATTTTAGTAGAATTCCAAGAAGAATCATAAGAATAAATGTAAAAAAAATTGTTTATCGAACCACTATAAATAGATCTACATTCTCTCTTCCCTATCCTTTTTAAAGTATTGTTCAATAGTTTGATTAATTTATATTAAGCAATTTTCTCCTTATTTATATTAATTATTGTTAATTGAGTGCATTGGTAAAATCTTTTTTATTTTATAAACTCCAATTCATCCCCTCTTGGGTGCGATAAGGGAATAATAAATGGTATCAGAGCAAGTCTTTTAGGCTAGCATTTTTAACAAAATCCTACAGTAAAGATCATAATGGTACATTTAGGAGCATCATCATCATCATCATCATCATCATTCAACTTAGAGGAAAAAAGCATCAATAAAGCACCTTTCTTTGAAGGCAATGCTTACCTTTATTAGAAAAACTAGGATAAGAATCTTCTTAATGGATAAAAGTGTCAACCTACAGGAAATAGTTTTAAATGGTCCTTTATATCTACAAAAGTTATAGATAACAAAAGGTACCTAAACTAACAAATAGGGACCTCAAGAGAAAAAGACTAATTTCCTTAAATAATAGGTCATACATTTATTATTTTATATATTAGGGATAAATGAATTCAATAAGGTCTCTTTGTGTGAAACAACCTATAACATTTTTCATACACTAGGAATTGCACATAAGGGCACAATTCACATTAATATGAATTGTTTTAAATAAAACGTAATGGGGGAATATTTAGCATGTTAAAGAGATTTATTGATATTATTAATACACTTAAAGATCTTGAAAAGAAATATATTACTATTGAAATGGTTGGTAAGTTGCTTAGGTCACTTCCTGAGATGTAGGAGGCTTAAGTGACAATCATATAAGAAGTTACAAACCTAATAACACTACCATTAGAGCAACTTATTAGATCTCTCCTCATATATGAAATTAGGCTCTAAGAGATAAAAGAAGAAAAAAACACTCCTAAAGAAAAAGAATTTAGCATTCAAAGTCTCAAAAAGGAGAGACATCGACTAATGAAAGCAATGAAGAAGACATTAGCTTAATCACTAGAAAATTCATGAAACTTTTAAAAAATAAATTCTCCAAAAGAAAGGATTTTATAGTAAAGGTGACATAGAATATAAATCTACTAAAATTATTTGTTTTGAATATAGGAAACTAAGCCACATGAAGTCATAATGACCTTTACCTATAAATGATGACAAGTATAAAAGAAACAATAAGAAGGAGAAGAAAGAAATATTGAAGAAGAAATCACTTAAAGCCTCAACATAAGGTGACATAAGTGAATATCAAAATGATAAATCAAAATGAGAGATAGCTCACAGGTCCTTTACTTCTATTGATAATGTTGAGGTAACATCCAACTTTAAGTTATATTATAATAATAATGATTTGACATATAGTGAACTAGACAAAATTTTAGAAAACATAAGTAAGAAAAGAAATTATGTTCCAAACCTAAAGAAGTTCAAACATAGTTAGATCCATGCATGAATGATAATGGAAAGATAAAAAGTGAATTGCATAATATTAAAGCATCCAAAAATGTGATCATTGATGACAATCCTAACTTAAATACATTAAGGAATGAGAATAAAACATTGGAAAAGGTGGTTAGTTCCCTTAAGGACTCATTTTCCAAGTTTTCAAAGGGAAATGAAAAAATATAGAACGTGTTAGAAGATTAAAGGAATTCCAATACTAGTCATGGAATAGGATATAAACATAAAGTGAAGCTAATTCTTATAACACATTTAAAAAAGGAAAATATTTATAGCAAATAACCATTGACTTATATAAAAGATAAGTATGAAGCATCCATATCTAAGCATATATATGCACATGCCACATCCACTTAGACAAATTCTAAAAGCAAGCATTATGCTTCCATATATGGCTCACAATCTAGGCATAGAGTTCAACACTCTCAATGGAAGAATAGGCATAACTTCTATAGTAACATGCAAATCCATTCACAACCCTTCAAACCTCAAAAAAGCATGAATTAAGCCTCCATTCAATATAGTTATCATACATATAATCATGGTAGCTCATTTTACTACCCTTGGAAACCATTCAACAACATTAATGTCCAAAGGAAGATTCCTTACTATTTATACACATATTGAATACAAATTAATTCATTTATGCGTCGTCATTACTCATACAACATGGTATGCCATTTTTATAGTAAGTTAGGACATGCTAATAGATTTTGTTTTCTCAAACAAACAATGGCAAGCAACACCTTGAAAGCATGGGTTAAAAAAAAAAGAAGTCTAACAATTAAATAACCAAGCTCATTTGGGTTCCTAAAACACATTGACCACCTTATTTTATAGGGGTTTTAGAAAAGAAGGAGCAAATTGTATGTAGTTGATTTTTAGTTTTAAAGAGTTTATATTTTTTTCTATTAATGTCTCTAAAACTTTTTATATCCAAGACAATCTTGGAAATATTTAAAATACGGAAATGTTACCCCTTAAAGAGAGCTAGAATAATTAAAGACTCTTTGAAAGAAATAATTATTGAACTACGTAAGGATGATAAGAAGGATTAGATACCTCTGATGGAATGTAAACTCAACAAAGGTAACTATTATTAGTTCACACAGTAGAAATTCTTCACGTTTTGCTACTATTTGTCCTTAAGAGTTGATTGTTTGGGTTTGAATTATGAATAAATTTTAAATAATTTATATATTACGAACATTAATACCTAGACATAGAGACTATATGTAAAATGAGGTTATTAAGTTTGAATTTATATCAATTGGGCATTAATTACTCTAAACCATTAAATAAGGATAGATTTTGTAAAATTAGAAGATAATCAATTATGTTTGATGGAAATTCTATATAATACGGACCCCTTTATTTGTTTTAATTCATTCTTAATATTTAGCTAATTAATTAGGTGTTTTTAATGGTTTTATTTGAGTTTTGAGGTTATTCTCTAGCTTTTCAAAACATATCGGGCTACTAATATCCTATAGTGGTCAACTTGAGTAAAAAAAATGTTTTATATTGTTTTAGTGAGTTTATAAAGAGTTTGGTTGCTTCTCTAATCAATCACTTAAGTATATTAGTCGACTAATGTCTTTGAGTGGCTAACTAATGTCACTTTTTTAAAGAAATTTTCTCTTTCCAATGAGTTGTTCTTTACTTGGACAAAGATTTGGTCATCCACTTACTCGCATTAGATGACTAATGATTGACCAATACCTCCTCACCAAAGAAAATATTCCTTTTGGTGAGTTTGTGAGAAGTTTGACTGCATATAATGATCAACCTTCCACCCTTATTAGTCGATTAATATACTTTGGTGGTCGACCAATATAGTTTTTCCTATAGTTACTTTTATTATAGTGAGTTTGTACCTCAGTTGGCTAATAGGTTTAGTTGATCACATACACTAGTTAACCAGTAAAGCTCTGTAGTCGACCAGTCTTTATAATTGAAGCTTTATTTCTCCTCTTTTTTTCTATTTTCCATCTTGAATGTTTATATCTTCCAGAACCCTAAACAATTCACTCTTTTCTTTAAAAAAACATCTACAATTTCATAAAAATCTCGTTCAATTGTAATAAATTATTTTTTATTTTACAATTTAAATTGAGAAATTTCCAATTTTCTTAATTAAGAGTTATCTTTTAAAATTGATGCTTTAATGGTTAAATGGTAAAAGGATTAATGGCTATTTAGCTTTAATACATCTTTAAGTTTCTTCATTTTTGGTATTTTAGGAATTTATTCATATTTCTATTTTGTGAAATTTTTAGGCTTTCAAAATTATACATGCTTTTATGAAATTGATTATTTGATATTACAATTTTTCTTATATTTTTAATTTCAAAATTTGTAAAACTTGCCTTTATAGCTTTAGTTTAAAATTTTTTAACTTAGGCATAATATCAAAATTAGGGACTTTTCAAAATTAGACACAGTTAGGGATGTTTCCTCAAAAATTAAAATTTTAAGTAATAACTTTGACTCTTTATATATTCAGTAGCCTTCTTTCTTGAACAAGTTTACCAACCTTAATGAAATTCATTTTTATCTTTTGACCAAGTTAGCTTGGTATATGAAACTTTATATGATGCATTTTTGGATATTTGATTCTTTTTTATGATTCCAAAAAGGGAGAGAGAGATCAATGATATTAGATTTAGAGGAAGTAACATTCAGGGGGGTAACTTTTACACATATTCTATTTTTTTGTATTTTTATAATAAGGTAAATTTATGTTTAAATAAATGTATGGATATTTTTTTTGCACTTGAAATTGAATATTTCCTTTGTTCTTAATATTGAATTATGACTTGGTGATGTGTGCTTGATTGTGTATAGATTGAGATTGAACCGAGAACTGGATTCTAAACTCATTCATCAATTTTATCAATCTTTAACTGTCTAATTTTATCAATCTTTAACTGTTTAATTTGATTTACTTTCACTGATTCAATTTTACTTTATTGTCTTAATTTTACCTAAGCAACCCCCCAGTTCCTAAACATCAATTTCTTTCCTTACAAAAATTACATGTACATTCCCTCTAGATACGATCCCTACTCACCACTACTATAAATTTAGTTGTGCAGAGTTATGTTTTATTTTATTATTCATTCGACACGCATCATTTATGTCTGACTTAAGGGGGAGCTAATATCTAAGTTGATTGTATTATTAATTTTCATATTGCTATATAATATCACAAATATTTTGTCATCATAAAAATGGTGAGATTATTGAACGAAGGGAGGTTCTAATTGATATTTTGATGATAAAAAATAATTCCTACTAATGAGTTTATTATTTTGATAGAAAGAAATATAAGAACAAAATGAATCCACAAACTCAAGAAGATAGTTTATAATTTTTTTTTGGAAAATAAGTAATGTATTCATTCAAAAAGATAGCTTGTGAAGTTAATAAAGAGAAGTTGAAGTTTACAATTGACGAAATAAAAATCAAACCAAGAACAAAAGAAGATAAAGACTCATCAAGGCCATCTTACATTATTATTATTTTTAATTTCGCTTTTTTTAATTTGATTCTCTAAAAGATTTAGCTTGTATAAATATTTCATCTCACTTCATAGCATGAATCTTTACGTTTATTAAGAGGCACTAAAGCTTTTAGTTTTAAAAGAAAAAACTCTTGATCATTTAAACACTATTTAGATAACACTTTGAGAACCGTTTAAATCATAATTACATTAAAAAAAATTGTTTTAAGCATTTGAAGTTGTTAAAATCATATTTTTAGGGTGATTGATTAACTTATATGGGATAATAGTTGACCAATATACGTTAAAGTTGTTAAATTTAATATACTGAGAGTTTTTTTGTAACATTATTAATGTTTTAATAACCAATTTGTCATATTGGTTGACCAATATGCTTACTACTCAACTATTCTCTCAATGGCTAGTGAATTTGTGATAATATGGTATACTGATTGACTAATGCTCTAAAAATAGCCATTATAATGGCTAGTTGTGGTCCAAAATACTATAAATAGGTGTTTTCTCATTATTTTTTGCATTAAGAAGCATTTGGGTGTATTTTACATATTTTTAATTGTTTTTCAATCATTTGGGCATCATTTCGTTATATTTATAAGAGTTAGCCTCTTTGGAATTGTCAAGTGATAAAGTGAGGCATTTTGAGTTATAATTCTTTTTTTAAGCATTATGTTATTATACTTAGAGGTGATCAAGTGAGAATGATATTCTTTTCACTTTAGAAGAAGATTATACAGGTCATCAAGAAAGATTGTTCAAAGGTTGTCCTTTTCTTTGAAAGAAGAATTATAATGGAATTTCAAAAAGAGTATTATGAGTGTATGTAGGAAAGTGTTATTTGCTGAAACGCTATAAGTTGATTTGCAATCTCTCTATCCTATCATTTTTAAATTATTGTTCAATTGTCTGATTAATTTATATTAAACAATTTTCTCATCCTTATTTATATTGATTATTTTTAGTTGAATATATTAGTTACGGAAGTTCTTAAATTTCATAAACACTCAATTTGACCCCACATCTTAAATACCATTGGGGACTAACATTAATTTTATATGAAAGTCCATTAGCAAATTTGGGTTTTATTAATGTTCAAAAATTATAAAAAAATAAAATTCGTTTTTCTTTAATTTCAAATAATATTAATACATTATAATAATGATACATATGCCATAAATAATGAATCTTCCCTAAAGGTTTCACTTTATATGATTTGTTTGGGTAGTACAAGTATTATCACTATTAAAATTAATATCACTTGGCCATTTTATTAGTTACACTTAGTCAATATTGAGAGTGGTGCTAAACCTCCAACACTGTAGCACCCTACTCCCATCAAACATTTATGCCAGTACGTCATCAGACATTCGAGCATATGCCTAATAGAAGTGGCGCACTAACTATATCACTTTCACTTAACTCATGGCATCATAAATTAAAATCATAAGAATCACAATGATTAAAACCCAAATTCCTCATTTCATTTCATAAACAATATTTACATTGTAGCATTACAAGATCATCCATATATGTACAATATCAACAACCTATCAAAGTTTACAGCTCTGTCTACAAAACATGCTATATACATAAGGAATTATACAAAAAGTTTGTCTAAATCCTTCGGTCCTAGCTGACCGACCTTTGAGCCATGTCTTCTTTCCGAAAGTAGTATTAGTTCTCTTCTAAATGACTTAGAAGCTATATCGTCTTTCTCAGATCTGAAAAGTCAAGTCGTAATTTTGGTGAGTTTTGCAAACTCCGTGAGTTAACCATCCTCGATGGTTCACTCCTATCACATAACACAACAATTCATGTAGTCACATAATTCACATTATTTCATTTATCAACATATAGCATCACAAAACACTTTACACCCAATTTTAACATTTCTCATTCAACACAATTCAATAATACATTGCAATCGTTCAGAACATACATATCATGTATATATGCAATGTTCATAAGACTCACATTCATTTATTACTTTGTTGTGACCGAGTGTCTTTTTCACTGTCCCGTATTCGTTATAGATATCGAGCTCATTAATACTGTCCATTATCCGTTGGGGATACAGGGCTCATTTTATAGATTGAGCTTGAGGCTCTTACAACGTTCTGAGCTTTAAGTTCCTTTTTCACTGGCAACTCCGATTACAGCCGCCTTTATGTTTCATGCATTCATAAAATGAAATGCATCATACGTATTGAATCATTGTATTCAATCAATCACATTCACATTCGTATTGACATTCACATTCATCATTGCACCTTTTGGTCTAGCATTTAAAAATTAAGTTGAGAAACACTTATTTAGTCAAATTCACATTTAATCAGCACTTCCAATATCTTTTGCATGCATCAAACTCCTAAGACCTCATATGTATGGAATTAGTACATTCACATCACATACCAATTCAATACATAATTTAAATAAAACAAATAATCCGGATGAGACCATCTTATGTTACTCACAGTTTGCTTCAGATAGCTTATTGCGTTGAAGTCCCAGCAACATCTGGATGCACTCGGTCTATTTACTCCTCTATATCATGCAAACATACATAACTACACATTACTACTTTACACATTCATATGAATACTCAATCACATACATATGTATATACGTCTTGTATAATGCATGTTCAATAACAAATCCTGGGTTTATTTCCTTAATACTCCTCTCATAATCAATTATCAACACTTTTCAATCATTATTTAATATCTAATACACTTTACTCACTTTAATCACCTCATTCATCATCAACTAGGTTCATTCAAGTTCTCATTTAAGCCTAATTACCTCATATGGAAGCACCTAACCATTTTTTGTTTCAACCTATACTTAAAAGAAGTATGTTTAATGTTTATCCAATTACCACATTCGTGGGATTTATTGGCAAAGAGTTTCTGTCCTCGCTAATCATTTCCACAGTTGTGGGAATTCCCACGATCGTGGGATTTGTTGATAGAAAAGTTTCTGCCTTTGTTAAGTATTCTCACAATCGTGGGAAATTCCCACAATCGTGGGATGCTTCCAGCATGAGGCTCCTAGCAACTTCTCCTATTTTTCCAACTTCTTCCAACTCATACAAGTTACTTCTATCATCTCTTATACTTAGTCAATCATTTCTAGCTTAATGCACCATCATTTCCTCTTCATTCATAACTCCATTTCAGCTCAATTTCATACACATACAAATCAAAATCCATAATTGATCATAAACAACAAAATGGAACATATTCCTATACACTTTCAACTCCAAATTTCTGCACATATTTAACTCCAATTCCCATCTTTATTTCACTTCTAAATATCGTCTTAATTCATCTCAATTCAAGACATCATAATACTCATTCTTGTTAGCTCTAAACTTATGAATTATTATTCATCTTAACACAAAGTAATACATAACTCTTTTCACCAATTCATTCACACATCATCATATTTGAAACTTCCTTTTTCATAATCAAACATCTTATAACTCATTATCATAATTGATTCATTTATCAAATAATTCATGAATATCATTAAATTATTGCAATTTAGAGCATGATCTCTTTATTATTACACTACACCCATGTTAAAACACATATATAAAAACCTATGATCAATTATCAAATCTTAAATCATCTATCCTACTAGTTATATCTACCACTACTCATGAAGATCAAAGCATTAATTAGTTACTTACTTGATTTAGCTTCAAAAATCTTCAAGCCACACTTAACCCTAACTTTCCATCTTTATCTGAACATCACCATGGAGGTTGGGAGGTTTAGGTTTTCTTATGGCAATGGAAGAAGACAATAAGGTGAGAGTAGCAAGTGTAAGATGATAGCTAGATTCAACGTTAATGGAAGTTAGTGAATCAAAATCGTGAAAGAGGAGGAGAAGAAGAGAAAGCCACAAAGAGAAAAAGAGAAAGCAAGAAACAAAACAATAAAATGGTCTTTCAATGTTAAAACAATCGTGGGATAAAGACATGGTGTCACTTGCCACATATCGAATCTCTATTGGTTTGATCTAGGTTCTCTTATTTAACTAGTCCAATCAACTCCAATTTCTACTCCAATGGTGTCCAAATTTCAATGACATATGTCGTTAAATCCAAATGTTATTTATAAAAAATTTTACTGTCATTTGACTCTTAATTCTATTTCCATTTATTAATTTTCCTGCCACTTGGCATATTTCCTAGTCTCGAAAATACTCAAAATTTCGGTAATTTTTTTAATTACACCAGAAATCCTAAATCAATACTTATATACACCAATTTAATTTTCAATTCATATCTAAAATCACATTTATAAATCAATTCTACCTGAAAATGTCAATGAATGCATGTACAATCATTTTAATGTGCAAAAATTAATATTCACATGTGTGTGTATGCTATATTATGCATAAGCATACAATGCAATTTCCTAATTTCTCATTATATCCCCCATGTACAGTATTCTAGGTTTCTAACCCTTAACATGAGATAATAGGATGTTATAATTCTCCCCTTCTTAAGAAATTTCATCCTTAAAATTCTTACCTGAGTCATCGAATAGGTGGGGATATTGTCTCCTCATGTGCTCCTCCATTTTCCAAGTTGCTTCCTCACTCAAGTGATTCTTCCAAGGGACTTTCACCAGTGGAATTTCTCAGGTTCTCAACTGTTTTGTCTGATATCCCACTATTTTGACCAGCTCCTCAACATAACTTAGATTACTAGATATTTTAATCTTTTGAGCCGGTCACACATGTATCGGATCAGATCAGTATCTTCTAAGCATACTCATATGGAACATATTGTGTATCTAAGACATCTCATTCGGTAAGGCTAACTTGTAAGCCAATGGTCCAATCCTCTCAATGATCTAATAAGGACAAGTATACTTAGGGCTCAACTTACCCTTCTTACTAAATCTCAACAGTCCTCGCCAAGGCGAGACCCTCAGAAACACTTTGTCTCCTACATTGTATTCCATATCCCTTAGGTGTTAATCCACATAGCCTTTCTGTCTATCCTGAGCTGCTTTAATTCTACTTCGGATCAGTTTCACTTTATCCATTATATCTTGTATAAGTTTCATGCCTTCTACTATTCTCAAACCTTCATCCCAATATAGAGGCGATCAACATTTTTTGCCATACAATGCCTCAAACGGTGCCATTCCAATACTACTGTGATAGTGGTTGTTATATGAAAACTCAATCAAGGTTATATACTGATCTCATGCTTCTTGAAACTCCAATATGCCCTAAGCATATCCTCAATGGTTTTGATCGTCCTCTCGCTCTGTCCGTCCATTTGAGTATGAAATGCAGTACTAAAATTCAATTTTGCACCAATAGTTTACTGGCTCTTTCAAATCTCAAAGTAAATCTGGGATCGTTGTCTAATACAATAGACACTGGAACTCCATGCAGTCTAATTACCTCCTCTACATACCTCTGAGCCAACTGGTCTAGTGAGTTATTCTCTCTCATTCGTAAGAAATAGGCCGACTTAGTCAATCAGTCAACCACAACCCATATGGCGTCGTGTTTCCTCAGAGTCTTTGGCAATCCCATTATAAAATCTATAGTAATTTGTTCCCATTTTCACTCTGGAACAGGTAACGAATGAAGCTTCCTAACTGGAGCCTAATGTTTAGCCTTAATTTACTGACATGTTAAGCACTTAGCTACATAGTCAGCTAATTGCTTCTTCATCCCTGGCCACTAGAAATGCTGCTTCAATATATTATACATCTTAGTGGTGCTAGGATGCATAGCATAAGCTCCTACATGTGCCTCCTCCAAAATTTCCTTTCTCAAATTATTAATGTTAGGCAAACATAGCCTTTGCTTCAGCCACAGTGTATCATTTTTTAGTTCAAATTTAAAATCTGATTTCATTTTCAATTTCTTAATAAGCTTCATCATATTAGGATCTTTCCTTTGAACTTTTCTGATCCTATCATGCAACATCGGTCTCAACTTTAGTGTAGCCTTCAATACCTCATACTTTTCTAAATTTAACTCCACATTCAGAGCTCTCAATTGAATCAAGTTTAATAACCTTGATAATCGAATTTGAGCTACACTATTATTCGACTTTATACTCAATGCATCGGTCACCATATTAGCTTTTCCCTGATGATACTCTATTTTACAATCATAATCTTTCAAGAACTCTATCCATCTCCTCTGTCTCATGTTCAACTCTTTCTGATTCAATAGATATCTCAAACTCTTATGATCAGTGTATATTTGGAATGTCTCTCCATATAAGTAATATCTCCTTATCTTTAGAGCAAAAACCACTACTGCAAGCTCTAAATCATGTACTAGATAGTTTATCTCGTGAGACCTTATTTGTCTTGATGCATAGGCTATCACCTTGCCATACTGCATCAACACACATCCCAATCCTTGATGCGAAGCATCACTGTATGCTACATATCCTTCACTCCTGATGAAATAATCAATAATGGTGCTGAAGTCAACTGATGCTTTAACTTATCAAAACTCCTCTGACATTCGTCATTCCATCTGAAGACCACATTCTTCTTCAGAAGTTTTGTCAGAGGGACTGAGATCAACGAGAACCCTTCGATAAACCTCCGGTAATATCTAGCTAATCCTAGGAAACTCCAGATCTCAGACACATTCTTCAGAACCTCCCATTTCATTACTGACTCTATCTTGTTTGGATCCACTTGAAGACCTTGCCCATTTACTATGTGACGCAGAAACACTACTTGACTTAGCCAAAACTCACATTCATTGAATTTGGCATATAGTGTTTCTCCCTCATAATTTGTAAGATTACTCTAAAGTGCTCAGCATGCTCTTCTATACTCTTTAAGTACACTAAGATGTTGTCAATAAGCACAATTACAAAATGATCTAGGTAGGGTTGAAACACCCTATTCATCAATGTCATAAATGCAGTTGAGGCATTAGTCAACCCAAACGGCACTACTAAGAACTTATAATGCCCATACCTGCTTCTGAATGCACTTTTCGATACATCAACCTCGGCTATCTTCAACTAATAGTACCTAAATCTCAAGTCTAACTTAGTGAATACTTGAGCTTCTTACAACTGATCAAGCAAATCATCGATTCTAGGCAACAGGTACTTGTTTTTAACAGTTACCTGATTCAGTTGCCTATAATTGATGCACAGTCTCAGAGTTCCATCTTTCTTCTTCATAAATAATATTGGAGCTCCCCAGAGTTATACACTTGGTCTAATGAACCCCTTTTTTAACAATTCTTGCAACTGAGCCTTCAACTCTTTCAGCTCCACAGGTGCCATCCTATATGGAGGAATGGATATAAGAGCAGCACCTGGAACCAGATCGATCGTGAACTCTGTTTCCTGATCTGGAGGTAAGCCAGATAACTCAGTGGGAAACACATCTAGGAATTCCCTTACCACAAGAATGTCCTGCACATTCTGCTTAGTTCGAGTATCAATGATGTGGGCCAAATAAGCCTCACATCCCCCTTGTATCAACCTCAAGGCACTCATAAATGAGATCAGCTTGGTTGACACTGCTTGACTAATACCTTTGGATACTACTTTTGGTTGATTAGGAGATTCTAATATTACGTCCTTAGTATAGTAGTTTATAATGACCCTATGAGCAGTGAGCCAACCCATGCCTAGAATAACATATATTTCCTTTAAATGTAACACAATCAAGTCTGCCTCCAATTCTGCCTGATCAATTTGAATCAAACACCTCTTGCAAAATTCTCCTATTACAGTAGTACTACCTATCGGTGTACTCACCTCTAATCCATGTTTCAACAGTTCTTTACCACAATACAACCTAGATGCTAGATGCAATACGATAAAAGAGTGTGTAGATCCATGATCTAGCAATACAAAAGCTTCAAAAGTAAATATAAGTAACACACACGCAATGACATCTGGATAAGTTTGAGCCTCCTGTCTGGTCATTTCATACACTCAAGCCTAAGACTACGATTAGTTGCTCAGCACCTTAGCTTTGACAGTAGGGTTCCCATAGCTCATTCTATCTCTGCCACGGCCTTTCTGTCCAGACCCACTAGTGTTGCTTTACTGGATAGTAGTTTCTATTACTACTCCTCCCCTTCTTCCAAATGATGCTCTAAATATAACATAACAGTCTCTAATCTGATGGTCAAGTGAGCTGCATTGAAGGCAAGCTCCTGATAGTTTCTAGCATTCACCCTCTTGCTTCTTCCCATAATGCTCTCAATTGGGTAACAGTCTCGATATTGCACCTTTTCCAGTGCCAGTCTGCATAAAGCTACCCCTCTGTCTGAACCTCAACTGTCTTTATCTAGTCAGTGATCTAAAAGCTCTGTTCTGACACTTGTTAAACCTTTTGCTAGAACCACCCTGAGATTCACTAGGCCTTTTCAGTATGGACTCTGATCTGTACTCAGACTAATTTTCATTCAACAATTGCTCGATTCAGATCGAGACAGCTCGTAGTTTCAAAAAACTACCTAGATTAAAGATGGCTAACCTCATCCGAATCTCCATGTTTAACTCGTCTTCGAATCTCCTACCCTTGTCTTCCTCAGTAGGAATCAAGGCAGTAGCATATCCCATCAGCTCATTAAACTTAATCTCATATTCAGCTATCGATAAGCTGTCCTGCTTTAAATCCAGAAATTCCTTCATCTTTCTGTCTAGGTAGATCTTGAGTATGCAGTTCTCCTTGAAAACCCTAAAAAAGTCTTCTTATCTCAAGTTACAAGGCTTAGTGGTACTGCCTGGAACAGTTTTCCACCATTTTTAAGTTGGACATTGCAGTAAGGAAACAGCATAGTCAAACTTCTCATCCAACTCGCAATCCATCTTATCAAAAACTCTCTCCGTTCTCTCTAGCCATCCATCGGCCTCTACAGGGTTTGTACTTCCGTAAAAGTCTACAGCCCCCTGCTTTGGCAGTTTTTCGTACCTCCTTTCCCTTTTCTTGGGAATTTAGGAAGGCATTTCCTCAAGTCGAGACACATACGACTCTTTACTGATCTTAAGTCAGCTGATTGTCCCACTTGATCACCAATGGCGGATGACCTATAATAGACAATAACTTCAATTACTATTCACATTTCTAGCGATATTTCATGCCTGACATTCCTATATGTCCCTATGGATGCCATACCATGCACTGATACCACCCGCCATAGCACCCCACTCCCATCAGATGTTTATGCCAGTACATCATCAGAAATTCCCGATAGAAGTGGCGCACCAACTATATGACTTTCACTTAACTCATGGCATCGTAAATTAAAATCATAAGAATCACAATGATTAAAACCCAAGTTCCTCATTTCATTTCATTAAAAATATGTACATTGTAGCGTTACAACATCATCCATATATGTTCAATATCAATAACCTATCATAGTCTACAGCTCTGTCTACAAAACATGCTATATATATGAGGAATTATACAAAAATTTTGTCTAAATCCTTTGGTCGCAGTTGATCGACCTTTGAGCCATGTCTTCTTTCCAAAAGCAGTACTAGTTCTCTTCTAAAAGACGTAGAAGTTATATTGTCTTTCTCGGACCTGAAAAGTCAAAGTTGCAATTTTGGTGAGTTTTACGAACTCCGTGAGCTAACCATCCTCGATGGTTCACTCCTATCACTTAACACAACAATTCATGTAATCACATAATTTACATTATTTCATTTATCAACATATAGCATCACAAAACACTTTACACACAATTTTCACATTTCCCATTCAACACAATTCAATAATACATTGTAATCATTCAAATCATACACATCATGTATATATGCAATGTTCATGAGACTCACATTCATTTATTACTCTATTGTGCCCGAGTGTCTTTTTCACTGTCCCATATCCATTGTGGGTACGGGTCTCATTAATACTGTCCCTTCCGTTGGGGATACATGGCTTATTTTACATATTGAGCCTAAGGCTCTTACCACGTTCTGAGCTTTAATCTTTTTTTTTTAATTTTCAACTATGGTTACAATTGCCTTTATGTTTCATACATTCATGTAATGAAATGCATCACATGTACTGAATCATTGTATTCAATCAATCAAGTTCACATTCTTATTCATGTTCACATTCATCATCGGACCTTTGGTCTGACATTCAATAATTAAGTTGATAAACACTTATTCAGTCAAATTCACATTCAATGAGCACTTCCAATATGTTTTACATGCATCAAACTCTTTGGACCTTCAATGTCCAGAATTAGTACATTCATATCACATACCAATTCCGTACAGAATTTAAATAAAACAAATAATCCACGTGAGACCATCTTAGGATACTCATAGTTTGCTCTAGACAGCTTATTGCCTTAAAGACCTAGTAATGTCTGGATGTGCTCAGTCTATTTTCTCCTCTATATCATACAAACATACATAACTACACATTACTAATTTGCACATTCATATGAATACTCAATCATAGACACATGTATATGCATCTTGTATAATGCATGTTCAATGACAAACCCCGGGTATATTTCCTTAATACTCCTCTCATAATCAATTAACAACATCTTTCAATCATTCTTTAATATCTAATATACTTTGTTCACTTTAATAACCTCATTCATCATCAACTAGGTTCATTCAAGATCTTAATTAAGCCTAATTACCTTATATGGAATCACCTAACCATTTGTTGTTTCAACCTACACTTAAAACAAGTATGTTTGATGTTTATCCAATTCCCCTGATCGTGGACAATTTCCCACGATTGTAAAATGTTTATCCAATTCCCCCGATCGTGGACAATTTTCCACGATTGTAAACGCCAAAAACAGAACATATTCCTATACGCTTTCAACTCCAAATTTCTGCACATATTTAACTCTAATTCTTATCTTTATTTCACTTCTAAATATCATCATCTTAATTCATCTCAATTCAAGATATCATAATACTCATTCTTGTTAGCTCTAAACTCATGAATTATTATTCATCTTAACACAAAGTAATACATAACTCTTTTTACCACTTCATTCACACATCATCATATTTGAAACTTCCTTTTTCATAATCAAACATCTCATAACTCATTTTCGTAATTGATTCATTTACCAAACAATTCATGAATAACATTAACTCATTACAATTTAGAGCACGATCTTTTTATTATTACACTATACCCACGTTAAAACGCATATAAAAAAACCCATAATCAATCATGAAATCACAATTCGTTCATCCTATTAGTTACATCTACCACTACTCACGAAGATCAAAGCATTAACTAGCTACATATTTGATTTAGCTTCGAAAATCTTCAAGCCACACTTAACCCTAACTTTCTATCTTCATATGAACATCATCATGGAGGTTGGGAGGTTTAGGTTTTCTTGTGGCAATTGAAGAAGATAACAAGGTGAGAGTAACAAGTGTAAGATGAGAGCAAGATTCAACGTTAATGGAAGTTGGTGAATCAAAATCGTGAAAGAAGAGAAGAAGAAGAAGAGAAAGCCACAAAGAGAAGAAGAGAAAGCAAGAAACAAAATAATAAAATGGTCTTTCAAGGTTAAACAATCGTGGGATAAAGACATGGTTTGGGAAGTGACACCTGTCACTTACCACATATTCAATCTCTATTGGTTTAAACTAGGCTCTCTCATTTAATTGGCCTAATCAACTCCAATTTTAACTGCAATTGTCTCTAAATTTCAATGACATATGTCATTAAATCCAAATGTCATTTATAAAAATTTCCACTGTCATTTAACTCTTAATTTTATTTTCATTTATCAATTTTCCTTCCACTTGGCATATTTATTAGTCTAAAAAATACTCAAAATTTTAGTAATTTTTTAAATTTCACCAAAAATCCTAAATGAATACTTATATACGCCAATTCAATTTTCAATACATATAAACCACAATTCATATAAAAAATCACATTGATAAATCAATTATACTCAGAAATGTCAATGAATGCGTGTATAATCATTTTAATGTGAAAAAATTAATATTCACATGAGTGTGTATACTATATTATGCATGAGCATAAAATACAATTTCCTGATTTTTCATTATATCCCTCATGTACAGTATTCTAGGGTTCTAACCCTTATCATAGGATAACGGGATATTACAAACATTAACTAATGTAAGGGTTTCTTTCTATATGACATGCCTTAAACATCATGAATAATATAACATTTACTTGAGTTATTATATTTTAAAAAATCAAATACATTTGCATAAGAATAGTGCTATAAATATAATAATATATATCAATTTTCATAAGAGAGAGGTGGATATAGAAAATATTGAGTACTAAAAAGAAGATAGATTCACAAGCATATATTCCTTTTCCTTCTTCAACAACTCAATATTTCTCTCTTCTAAAATGGACATATCTCAGTAAGTCTCAATTCCAAAGAGGACACAGTAGGCAGACATAAATATTGAGCGAATGAATGATCTTTGTGGGATATTATTTCTTATCACGATCATTGTTTTGATCAACAACTACCTAATCAAAATTTAATTGCTCCCTTGACACAATATTTGTTTGAATACCAAAAAGCTAGATTCTAAAAACATCCAATTGTATATAATAACCTCTTATTATACATATGAGGATCATAAGACATCATGAATAGACCAAAATATTAAAAAAAGGAGGAAGGAAATTTGATATATAATCATAGTTTTGAGAAGGAATTTACATGGCCAAACTACAAAAGTCCACTTCTCCATTCTCTCAATATTTGCCTATTTGTCTTTCTCTCACTACTATATGCTACTAAGATGATGAGTTTTTTTTATGAAAATGGGTGGAAAAGGATTAATGGAAAAATAGAAAGAACAATTTGGATCAAGTCTTATGCAATGTACACGGTGGATAGATACAATATTAGAGTAACAGTAAAACAAGTTCAGGGGACCTCAATAAGTTTTTGCCTTTTTTGTTGATCTGGGATAAGTAATTATATAATGATTTTTCATGAGAGAAAAACTAAGGTTATCATTTCAATTTTATAATATTTTTATAAGGCTTAATGTAGCTAATGCTCATGTCTAAATCTTTAATCCTATGCCATCATTCATAAACATGCTTTAAAGGTTGTTATCATGAACTCCCTTCCTTTTTCTAAGTAAATAGGGCCCATTGTATTATCATAGGTCCCATTCATTATTGTAATCATTTGACATGATAGCATGTCTATGAGTTCTTGCCAATGTTTAAAATATAACATAATTTACCACATGTTTGTATAAATAATTATGCTAATAAAAAACTTTAATGGATACAATTTCATGCACTAATTGATGTTTTCTATTCTTATAAGAAATTATTAATGTTAAAAATCATAAGTGCATGGTGTAGTTGTAGCTAGCACAGGTAAGTATAGGTCGATCCTATGAGGACTGTAAGTACTAGTAATTACCCCTTTTTATTATCTAACTGTTGAATCAAATTATGGATTTAATTAAAAATTAAACTAAACAAATAAACTAGGATTAAATCAATAATGAACTTGGAAAAGTTTATATCTAATAAATAAGACTTAGGTGACGAATTCCCCTAAGAATCCTTAAATATGTACCCTTTATCATGCAATTATATTATTGATTATTTGCCCATTGAAATTTCTATCTTATGTTAATATCTTTCTCAAGACTACCGACAATTAATCCATGAGTTGATTAATAGAAATCTTTCTAGTCAAAACTCCTATGATTGCAATATCGATTTATGAATATACTATTAAGTTTGACCCTAATCCAAATGATTTATGTTGACCTATCCTTAGGTTTGTATACAACTCTTTCCAATTATGATAGATATATTCATATAAGAGGATTTCTTAATCTTAATCGTAAGAAATCAAAATATGAACTAATATTATGGATATATTAGGACAAGAATAAAATCCATAATTGAATTGTAATAAATAAATAAATTTACATTAAACAAAAGATCAAATCATATTGTTATCACAACTTAGGGTTCATCACACCTAGGCACTAAACAAATTTAGATAAACATGAAAAATAACAATTAGAAAGCAAAGAAATTATAGACCTAAATCTCCTTTTTTGTTCTCATGGATTTACAAGTTAGATTAGATGTTTTTATCTATCAGATCTTTTGACATATTCTTCATGTTTTCCTCGTCCCTTGATAAGAACTGTAGCCTCTCTACATATCTTTGATATGTGCTTAGTTGATTATATATTTACCCCATAATACTTGGTGTTAATGGTATGAAATTCTTAAATACTCATTTTGGTTCATATTTGGTTTTAGTTGCAAGTTGGAGGCATAAGAACTAAAATGGGTTAAAAGCACATTTTTTGAGCCATCCTCTTATTGTTCAAACTCATTTGTCTTTGTGGAATAAGAAAAAGATGGATTAGGGTGAAGATGGAATAAGAAAATGCAAGAAATGATGAGTTCAGCATGACCTACAAGATACACGACCGTGTTTCTATATAAATTCAAATGTGGCACTTTTGTGATGCACAGTTCGATACAAGGTCGTGTATCCAACCATGTATCTTCCTATAAGCCTAATTTTTGCTATAAGTAGACATTTGAGTGGTCAAACATAAGATGAATCATTTTAGAACCACAAAAGGAGGTAGAACACTCACTTCTTTGAGATCTATAAAGGGCTAGTCTTCTTCTCTCTAGAGATTATTTTTGTTATTCTTTGCTTATTGATTTGGGTATTTATATAAGAATGATTTGAATGCTTTCATTAGATTGTTTTTATATAAACACATTGAAAAAATCTAGAATACAATACTTAAGTTATGTTTTCAATTCATTTATGGCAAGCTAATGATTATGAATCATTAAGCATAGCATGACATAGGTTAAATGACTATGAGCTTGTGTGGATGTTTCCTAGATTATATTGTTTTCCTAGTTCTTAATGCATTTTTTGTTGGGACCCATTTTCGGCCCCCAACTTTCATGCAGAATATCATAATACGTGAGCTTTTTCCAATAGAGAACACCTTGACCATTATCGGTTCATCTTCTTTTCTCTGATACCACAAGATGTCGGACCCCGCTGTCGGAGCCCGACGATCGCATTCGGATAACATACACTTATCAACTATACGTACATTCAAAACTCCCCTTTCTAGCTCAGCTCTGCTCTTCAACTATCCATTTATCCATTTTAACCTGAATACCTCAAAGAACAACGTTGGTGAGTCCACACTTCACATATATACATGCTTCGGGACTGTTAGCATAACTTTTGCTATAGACATCCAATTAGGGTTTCTTTGGATAGTTTGAAAGAAGATTTCAAGAGCTGCAAATTTCATGAAGACCTCGAAGGCCAATTTTAACTTCTGAATGGTTAAAATAGGACAGAAGATAACTATGAACAGTAACCCAGACGATATCGTGAACAGTAACACAGAGGAAGTTTGTGAGCAGTAACACAGACTATACTCGTGACCAGTAACACAGAGGAAGTCTGTGAATAGTAACACAGACGATACTTGTGAACAGTAACACAGACGAAGTCCGTGAACAGTAACACAGACGATACTCGTGAACAGTAACACAGAGGAAGTCTGTGAACAGTAACACAGACGATACTCCTGAACAGTAACATAGAGGAAGTTTGTGAACAGTAACGCAGACGAAGTCTGTGAGCAGTAACATAGAGGAAGTCTGTGAATAGTAACACAGACGAAGTCTATGAACAGTAACACAGACGAAATTCTTCAACCATCATAACTTCTTAACTCCTTTTTATTATCCTTGGCCTATGATCTGTGTTCTATCCTCTGTAATTGACTTTTATCTCTTGGGTTGACCACTTATCGTCTTTGGTCTATCCTCTATGTTCTATCTTCTGTGGTTGACTTTTATCTTCTGGGTTGACCACTTATCGTTTGTGGTCTATCCTCTGTGTTCTATCCTCTGTCGTTGATTTTTATCTTCTGTGTTGACCACTTATCGTCTGTGGTCTATCCTCTGTGTTCTGACCTCATCACAGACGATACTTCTCCTCTCTATTCCTCATTGCCTCTGTATTCTGACGTCAGCACAGACGATACTTCTCCTCTCTTTTCCACCTTGCGTCTGTGTTCTGATGTCAGCACAGATGATACTTCTCCTCTCTATTCCTACTTGCCTCTGTGTTCTGACGTCAGCAAAGATGATACTTCTCCTCTCCATTCCTCCTTGCCTCTGTGTTCTAACGTCAGCATAGATGATACTTCTTCTCTCTATTCCCCCTTGCCTCTGTGTTATGACGTCAGCACAGACGATACTCTTCCTTTATATTTTTCCTTGCCTCTATGTTATGGCATCATCACAGACGATTCCTTTCGTCTGTGTTTTTCACATGCAATCCTCCCAACTCTGACATGCTATTCTAAGACTAATAGCAATTGACAAATTCATCAAGCAGAGCATGCACATACACATTTCATTATCCAAATCTTTAAAATAGCAGAATCATAATAAGGAGTTCAATTTCACTGTTTCCATTTTTAAAACATATTCAGAGTTATTACAAATCAAATTACACATCAACTTAAACCAAAGTACAAAAGATGCTCCATGCTGATATGACGAATAAGCTATTACAAGACTGACTTAGTCCAAATGTCCTTAACTAATGTGGAGTTTTGATGCCTTACAGGGATCACTATCGTCTTGGTTTGCACCTGAGGAGGGAAGAAAAGGCGGTTGAGCTACATAGCTCAGTGGCTAATATACTTATAGCCATCAATAATCAGCACAATTTCAAGCATATATATATAAAGATACCAAACCATTCAGTTAATTTCAAGTAAACAGAATAATGCAGAACACATAACATCTAAGTGCATCATACTTGACAATTTACAGATGCAACGCACAAACAACTGGCTCGAGGGTTCCATGAATAGAATTGAGAAACTGAAGTTTACCCCATGAACAAAATGAGTCCTTTTTCGGAGCTCATATGCTATAAGCAGGCAGCAGGGAGCAGGCTCTTGTCAACGTGCACGTGATGAACAGAATGGTTCCATTCTCACCCAAACAAAGCATATATTCATTTGATTATATGTTTGGATTTTGTGCTTATTTATCCTTTCATTCAACAAAATGCCATGAAATATTTCAGTGGCATCACAGAATCAAAATTTATTTTCAATCATCACACATTTTGGTAAATTGAACATGCATGCACACATATATAGGCAAGAATTTGCCCAATTACACAATAACTATAAATATATCACCCACCAAAATGCTTGACAAATAAAGGTTCACTGTTGTCTTTCCTCTTCACCTTGGGTAGGATTTGTTTGGTTTCCTACAACAAACCAAGTCTTCATTTAATAGAAATCAAGTTTGAGTACCTTTAGAACCAAAAGCACTGAACTTATACTAGAATGCTTAAACCCCTACATTCCCAAGCTCTTTGAACCAAAAGCCCTTCAAAAACTCCAATAGATCTAGAAATCAACTTACCTTGGATCTTCACCAACTAATGAGATCCTTGGCTCTAAAGAAAGCT
>JAOTJB010339863.1:0-12574 GCA_027123815.1 Erythroxylum minutifolium
AAATCCGTCCCAAAATTAATTCCGTCCCCAATTCTGTACCCACGGATCCCCCATTCCGTCCAAAATCCCGTCCCTAAATCCATATGCAACTACCATATGTCCGTCCCCCATTCCGTCCCCAGCTCCGTCCCAATTTT
Organism: Erythroxylum minutifolium; assembly: GCA_027123815.1. Taxonomy (NCBI): domain Eukaryota; kingdom Viridiplantae; phylum Streptophyta; class Magnoliopsida; order Malpighiales; family Erythroxylaceae; genus Erythroxylum; species Erythroxylum minutifolium. The sequence continues at coordinate 138 of JAOTJB010339863.1, forward strand.
TGTCCCTAATTCCATCCGGCATTACCACAAGTCCGTCGCAAATTCCGTCCCTAATTCTATCTGCAACTACCATATGTCCGTCCCCCATTTCGTTGCTAAGTCCATCCCAATTTTCGTCCCCAAGTCCGTCCCAATTGCCGTCCCGAATTCCGTCCCTAATTCCATCTGCAACTACCAAATGTCCGTCCCTAATTTCGTCCCTGACCCCGTCCACACTTCCGTCCGCAATTCCATCTGAAATTACCGCAAGTCCGTCCCAACGTCCGTCGATAATTCCGTCCCTAATTCCATCTCCAATTACCATATGTCCGTCTCGAATTCCGTACTAAATTCCCTCGAAATGTTCGTCCCTAATTCCATATGTAATTACCACATGTCCGTCCCCCATTCCGTCGTCAATTCTGTCTAAACGTCCGTCCCTAATTCCATCTGCAATTACCACAGTTCCGTCCCTAATTCCGTCTCAAACAAATACACTAATTCTATTTGTTTCCATATTGCAAACGGTGGTTGGGACGGATTTTTCGGTTCCTGTATTGTAGGAACGGATTAAATTCCGTCCCTAAGATTTGCAACCAACCATATACCGACAGATAAATTTCGGTCCTAAAATTTGTCCCTGTTTGCGTTTGGAATCGAAATTGGGACAAATTTAGCGTTTTTTTTCCGTTCCTAAATCTGGATTTTCTTGTAGTGAACCCAGCATAGTTGAAGTTCTGATCAATCACAGGTCTGTCAAGAAAGTGAACAGATGTGATAGAGTTAAGCAGCAGAAGTCGTGCAACAAACCAGTGCATGAAGGATTTTAGGGGACACTAACCCAAGAAGGCCAAGAACAAAAATTTGCAAAAAGATTGGGAAGGTGATCTTCGGTTGGCGCTTCCTGCAACATTAATAGAAGATCAACTTCGCATAAAAAAGCAAAACAAAGCAAAACAGCCATATTCAAGCACGAATCATGTTTATATATATAGAGATTCTTTACCTCTCGAAGATCAAAGCAAATGGAGCTATAACAGCAGTGGCAATGGCGTGACGATAGACCACGAGAACATAGTGGCTCATGCCTCGGTTGAGTGACACTTTAGTGATAATATTCATTCCCGCATAGCCGAACTGCAGAGAGATCATGGCAAAGTAGGGTTTAGAAGTTTCAAGGAACTTGTTGCACCCTCTCAGCTTCTCCATTTTCAGAGGTTCGAGATGAGATTATTGGAGTTATAGGGAACAATAAAAGGAAGGAAAAGAAGAGAGGAAGAATCTAAGCAAAGAAAGGCTCTTAAGTTTCTCCCTAGGGAATACACATTTATTTATACTAGTTTCAGCCATGTCTGTGTGTACTGTGCTATGCATGAGAAGGTGAAAGCAACATCTTAATGAAGGAAGATGACAAGAACTGGTGAATCATCAAACAAATTGGATCGAATCTTTGAGGCTTGTAAATTCTATGTTGTTTTGTTTACTGGGAGAGAGAGATAGCGTGGGATATGCGTGGCAGAAGAGTAGTGGGTGTCTGAGTCACTTCCATTCCATAGCATGCTTGATGATGATGTCATATGATGTTTATGTAAGAGATTCTTGGATAAATTTACCATTTCTAAATCATTATTATTAACTTAATTGGTCATATTAGAATCAAACTTACCATTTGATATATATATACGTATATATCCAATTATCTGTCGACCGATGAAAAAGATTCAATAAAAGACAAAAAATCGCCTATCTATTTTGCTATTTTATATCAAGCAATACGTGAAGTAACTCTTGATATAACAGTAAAAGCAAGATGTGTAGGTTGATCGACTCGTCAATTTCCCTATGATTCATATAAAGAAAAGCACTTATCATTCGTTGGTTATTAGGGGCATCCCAAAAATATCTGGGTTGAAATTGACTTTCAAATTCAGTTTCGAATTAGTGGATACCGCTAACTTTAAAATTGTTCCTTTGAGACCATATGATCAAAAGTTCGAATAACGAAAACAGTTTATTGATAAAAATTACAAAAGAAATGTTACGTATATTGATGACCCTTCTTAAATCCGACTTGACTTTAAAGTAAACTTCGAATATTTCATAAAAATTATATGATATTAATTATGATTTAATTATATGTGATCAAAAAACAAAGCAATTATATATAAGTACCATTTTAAAACATTATGGATGAATTTCATAAAAGAAAGTTTTAATACACGCACTTTATTTTCATTTTCTAATTATTCGTGACCTATATATTAATAAATATTATTCGGGTTCGTGGGTGAAGTTTGAATATTTATATTGTTTATATTATTGATTTTATACAGCGATTACAAGTAATATCTTTTAAATAGTGATGAACATAGACCAAAGTTATACCAAGTGGTATGATCATAACCTTACTAGTTCTTAAATGAATAAAATTTCAACCTTATGATAAATAGTTAATTATAGGGAATATAAGGTAAGAAAATACAGGTAAAGAGGGATGAAGGTAGGTAAAGCAAAGATATGTAGGTGGTCCACAAAGAATCATATACTCATGCAAATATACCATGACGTAGCCATAGCTTGATCATCATATATTAATCTACAACCATGTGAATCAACCAAGCAACACGAAAGATTCATTTTTTTTTAATTTTCACATTATAAAGTCAAGTCACTGTATAATAAGATTCATGTTAATCTAGATGCATGAAAATAATAGATACAGCAACAATAACAATACTTAGTAGAAATCTTGCTAACACGTAAAGTTTAGAGAAGTCCTATAATATACAATCTTACTTCTAACTAATAAAGAGATTATTTTTAAAAGACGTTATGATTCTACTAAATAATAAGAAAACCAAGTATGGTGGAGGTTCCCCTCCTAACAACTTTCTAAAGTCACCATATATTCCCATGAATCTCAACCTAAACATATCCAAAGATGAAGAACATGACAACATATATAATTTTGGCGGTGATCTTAGAATAAACTTATAAAGCAAACGCATATATTCGGCGGCCAAGCTATGACCTTTATTACAAGTTTCTGTTGATTTTTCCTTATCAAAATATGCATTGTCGTGTCCATATGCAATGGAACATATGTTCAGACATGAAAGTACTCTAATGCAGAATTGGCTGGCTGTTACTTTTCTGTAAAGTACTATAATGGCAGAATTGGTTGTCGGCCAGCAAATTATAACCTTAAATCTAAACTCAGAGATAATCCTATGAATGGAGAAGCTTAATGAGTTCCTACTTCTTGTTCATTTACCCTTTTTAATTATTCGAATAGATCTTTAACTAAAATATGTATTTCACGTGAGAAAGCTATCCATTTTTACTTTCTATTCATTTTTAAAGGAATACTTAATAAAAAAGAATAATTGTTAATGTTCAATTTCTAAGAAGCAATCAGTGACTAATAAAAATCCTTAATTTTTTTATTAGGATATAATATAATCTAAAATAAAATTGTTCAACAAAGTAGATAAAAAACAGGTTTATAATTACGTATCATTTTAATTATCAAATCAAACTTTAATTCTCGTTAAGAACTACTCATTTTTAAAGAAATAATTATAAAAGTTATTGTAAATCGTTATGGAAAATCAGAAGGGTGTATTAGCTTCACAAACTCTTCGATTTATTATACACAGTTTGACATACCTTGCTTATATTTGTGGGGTCCTCACCTAGCTTAAGTCTTTCACTAATGACAATAGTATTATACAAGGCTTTACTGAGTTGACATCATTCAACCCTTGATACTATCCCTCGTTCTTACAACCTGTGAAAGAATTTCACACCCAATAGTACGACCACCTGGTATTAACTTCAACAGAGGATTTTCTCAAACAATGTTTAATGATAACGAATAAAATAAACAACTCAACTGATTAAATAAAATTCAACATAACGAAATTACTTGAGAAAGAAAACAATTTCCCTAATAATGTAGCTTCGGCAACGAAATATTAGGAAGTTGTCCACTAAGAAATCTGCTGTAAACCTCCAATATCGTTACCGGAGCATCTCACGCATAGCAGCAGAAAAATCACCAACAAAAACAAACGTTTCTTCGCCGAAACGTTGCACACAATGGAGCTATAACCACATGAAAACTTTTGGAATTTTCACATAAAAATCTAGCAATAACGATTGCCCATAATGGTCACACCAAATCCCAAAAAATGCAACAAAAATACAAAGAAATGTAGCTGCCCAATGGAACAATTTTTCTACACATTTTCCCCAAAAGAACAGCACACATCAGTCCAGAAAATCACATTAAACATAGTTACAAATCTGGACAGAATCACCAAAAAATCAACTACCAAATATCACTCAAAATCTCCAAAAACTCAGCTACACACACACTAAAACTTTAGAACATTTTCATCTAAAAAAAGATTATACAGTTGTCTAAAGATCCACGTTATGCATATGAAACACAACAAAGATTGCTTAAAATCACCAAAATTGCAGCTGCCAAAATCAACACCATCAACGATTACACAACCTACTATTATCGTTGAAGAGAGATGAAGAATACCCAGCCAAAGGTCACATAAAAATACCAACTCTGCAGCCCTCACACAATCAGCCCAAGATGCATTGTGCCCCTAAAACAAATACAGTTGAAAATACTCAATAATCACGACAGAACCAAGGAAGACTTCAGTCAAAGACACATCAGCCTAGTCACGTGATTCACCTAAAACTGTAGCTCCAACAATTCAGCCTCACAAAAACTCACACTCATTTCAAGAAAACCAACTGTTTGAATTTTTCTTAATTTCGGTCAACAACTAGAAAGAATGCAGGCCATTAACGATTTTTTCTAAAGTCAGGCAAGACCCACACACAATAAAACAGAAATCATCACAAAGATCAGCAGTTCACTAATACTTTCCTTCAGCCTACGACAACACCTTCCAAAACAATGATCCACGCACACCATAATATACTTTCAACTATCTCCTAATTTTCTGCACACCGAGCAACGTGATATGCCCATCATTATAAATCAATCCACACTAAGATGCAGACCAAGTCACACGCAAGCCTCCCTCACGTTATATTTCATTTCTCTTTTTTAATTATCCAGTAGAAACTTAACTTATACATGTATTTCACATCAAAAAGTTACAACCTATTTATTTTTAAAGAAATAATTATAAAATGTTATTATGACACATTACATTTCATTTACCTCTTTTAATTATTGACTAGAAATTGAACTTATACATGTATTTCACGTCAAAAAGTTTTGAATTTTCACTTCTTATAAATTCACTTTTGAAGGAATACTTATAAAAACAAAACAAAACAAAACAAATGTATAATAATACCATCTAAAGTAAACACAAATGTATAAGTTACATATTCTTAATTCCAAACTTGCTAATTAGAATAAATAAAAGTAGGAGAAGAAAATCTAGAAATGAATAGAAAGTAAGGTGACGAAAGAGCTTTCGGGACATGTATAAATGAGTGAAGTCACCTTGAAAAGTACACAAAACTTGCAAGTGGAGCACCATCAAAATGGGCATCTAATCACCTCCCAATCATCTCAAATGATTCGTCACTAGTAGGACACACACACCATTCCCATATCATCCAACAACAAAGACCCTAATTTTGGACTTTTGTTCACTCAAGTTTCTTCGTATCACAACTAGGACACACCATTGCCATATCCAACAACAAACACTAATCTTGGTCACTTAGTTTTCCCTTTTGTGAAAAGCCATAAAATTTTAATTTGTGTGTTCATAGCTAGAATTATGGGGTCTTATGTTCAATGTTGTCTGATTTTTTTTAATTTTTTATTGTTTAATTGTTGGTATTATTATAAACGATTGATGGGTCTATAAGTTGATTAAAACATTTAACTATAAAAATAAGACGATCAATGAACTTAAGAGAATTATTAACTACACATGCATGCAAAATTTAAATTATAATCGAATTTAGTTAAATTTCATGTGAAGATTGATGAGTTGATGTATATTATGTGAGGATTTAGGCGTGCAATTTAGATTTGTAGTGCCTCTCATTCACCACCAGACAAGAGGGAATGCAACTTCTTTAGTGTGTTTGCTTCATTTTTCATATCAAGTTGACAGGGAAGATTGAATGGTGATGGGGCTAGTCCTAGTCGCAGGTCTATAACGTCGGGAAGGATTATAAATTTTAGAGTAAGAAACTTAACATTATATTATCATTTAAAAACTTTAGAAAACCCTTTCATTTTCTTGTATTTTTCAATGTTTCTAAAAAATACCTTCTTTTAAATTTTGGATAAAAAATATTAAGGAAACATACATGACATGAACATCATAAGTATACTAATCAAATGCTACATATATGACGATTTAATTTAACTCTTAAATTTGAATCGAGCTAATTATATTCGACATAAATTAATAATTTATTATAATTATCTTACATTATTAATTTAACTCAAAATTAATTAGTTTCATCGAAATTAAGAATTGAGTTATATATATTACTACAACAATGACATTTGATTAGTCCATATACGATGTTTCATATCACATGTATTTCGTAATTATTTTTTAATCGAAGTTTAAGAAAAAAGATTATTTTGAAAAAATTGAAAATTAGAAAAAAATTTAAGAATTTTTCTAAAATTTCTTAAGCCACAAAAAGGCTAATATCTTTTACTCAAATTTCGCAGAAGGATCAAAGTATAGAGTGTTTGTGTGTGTGTACCATGTGAGAACTAACATAAGATGCAAAGTGGGCAAGTGCGAAAGTTTTGATGGGAGGAGTGGAAGGCAATGAATCTGTCCCACTAAGTGTTGGAAATTCTCAGGCAGCTTTTGATAGTTGAGGAACAACTTAAAAGTTATTCTTGTTCTTTCTCAATTCTTCTTCTTCTTCTTCTTCTTCTTCATGTGATAATCCCTTTTAGCATTCATAATCTCATTTAATTACACCCTAATTTTGTTTCCCTCGTGATTTTCCATCTTCATATAATCTAGTTCTTGATTTTTTTTCCAACTCTTAAAAGAAAAAAGTTGGAGTTCAAATGAATTAAGCAAGAAAATTGTAAATATTTCTTCTTAATCTTTTACTAATTTATTCAAATCCGACTTAATATTTAGGTTTATATATGTTTTTGAAGTGATCTCAAATGGGTTGATTTTATTTTAACATATATAATATTAGATTCACAATTTTATTATTAAAAGATACTAAATTCAGTTGAATTTAATTAAAAATTAATGAATTAAGTTTAAATTAACTCGAATCAAATCTAAACTCTCGTGTTTAAGTTATATACCGTTCAACTCAGATCTATTGCTTGGTTTTATTTTCTTATCAAACTCTTTTAAAGATGAGTTAAACAATAACATGAACATAGTCACAATGTGGTGTAGGGTTTCATGACCACATAAAATGCTAAAAAGCAAAGGAGAGAAGTGGATATGTGAAATATCTTTGTGTGAAATGATCAACATCTAATTATGAGACCCCAGCCATCACAGAGTACTGCAATTTCTTGAATTGCTGGAGACACTTGGTTAGTGTGGCAACCTGATATTTGTCCATTGAAGGAAAAAAGTTTTATTGGAAACTTGACATCATCGCTTCCACTGCCTCAGGAAATTCTTTCCCCTCTTTTAAAAGTGTGCAAAGACATATCAAGATTCCTTTTTGTCCAACTTTTCAACTGGTTCCTTCCACACCATATCCCTTTTAGTTTTCATGAATTATTACCTCAATACTTTTTTTTAATAATGAATATCATAATTGAATTTTTAAAATAAATTATTTGACAAGTTAATAATTCAGAATTAAACAAAAGTTTTAATTTGGGATCGTTTGGTTCTATTTCTGTTTTTCTGTTGAAGTTTTCAGTTTTCGTTTTTAATTTTATTTTTCTTACAAATAAAAGCAAAAACCTGTTTGGTTGTTAATGTTAATATAGTTATATTTTTATCATGATAATCATCACTCAGTTTGAAATTCCACAATGAAGCGGAGTCTGGGGAGGTCTGATAGTACGCAGCCTTACCCCTACCTAATAGAGGGGCTGTTTCTGATAGACCCACATAGAGATGTGACAATAAAAAGTGATGCAGATGAAAACTAATATATTAAGAGTGTAGGTAAATAAAATTAAATAAGTACATAAATAAATAAAATAAAACAAAACCAAATAAAATAACTGATATGGTGACCAAAATCGTCATGAGTAGAGACAAGATTAAAAGAAAAGTTATTTAATATAATAATAATAATAATAATAATAATAATAATAATAATAATAATAATAATAATAATAATAATAATAATAATAATAATAAATGCTTTAAAGTTCTGTTCATACCTGTTATGCTGCAAACAATTCTCACCATTCCTCAAATTGTGCATGTCAATATTAAGTAAGGGTCATGCTAATCTGCTCTGTATCTAACTAATTTTATCATATGTCCTTATGGGGACATATGATTAGGCAAATGATGCACTTAAACTTTGCTAATCATAATGTTGGCATGCAATTAGAAGCAAAGTAATAGTAAATGCTTTTGCACAAAACGAACTAGTAAGGAAAATACGAAATAAAACGCACAGTTGTATGTAAGTAAAAGTGCAACTACTAACTAACAAAAGAACATGAAGAACAAGCAAAATAAAAAGGAAAGAATACATATAGAAAAATCCTAGAAAGAAAGCAATAAGGTGAAACATACGTAATCTCATTTGTATTAGGATATAAGAACCACAAATAAAGGGATCTACGTGATCATAGTTAATATAACTTGTAATCTCATTTAACCTATATGGCATCACAAAGAATATGGGAAATAGTTGATTTCTTCCTGACTATTATAAGAACCGGTAGTAGAGATGACCATTGAAAATAATAACACATTGAAAATAGCTGATATCAAACAAAACAAGCAGAGATGACCATTGAAAATAGATAACCATCAGAAGAACCGGTATTTGATAATCAGTAACAGATTGAATATCACAACCACACTCTAACATAGAAATTGACATCAAACTTTAGCAAATCAAATTATAATAACAAAAACAAAGAATAAGGTTATGATCTTACAGATATAAAATTCAAGAAAGAGTGAAACACGGATAGGAAACTAATAGAAAAACCAAATTCCATTAGCAGAAATAGAGAAGTTGGATAGAAAAGCTTGTGACAGCTGCGACTCTAATCCAAATAAACCAAAAACTTGAATTACATTGTACATAGAATAGAGGAATCCCAATGAATTCAATAAAAGAAAAAGTTGAACCTAAGATTGTGATTAGTTATACCCACAAACACTCCGATCTGCATCTCATGGCGACTCATGAGCATAATTACCTTACAAAACAGAGTAGCTCCAACACAACATACATACCTATCCACATTAACACATACAAGCACATACAAACATATACCCACACATAAGAGACAGCATAAAAAGCCAGAAACACGAAGATGAGGGAGTAAAGATTTGAAGGTGAAAACTTGGACATTAGCAGAGCCAGAGAAAAAGAAAGTGGAATCAATCGCATACCTCACTCACTACAATGGAAAAAGATAGGAAAACAGATATGGGTTTAGCTTGTCAAGTTGATTTCTCTCCTCCGGTTGCATCCTGAAACCCTACCGCATCCGTCCTACTCCAAACCCCATCAACTTTAGTCTCCTACAGCTGCAATCGCCACAACCCAGTGGAAAGCTTCCTCGCTGACACTACTTAAGAAAATTATAATCCCCTTCCCCCCACTTAAAATCTTACATTGTCCTTAATGCACACAATATAAGTATATATGTTATAAGTGAGAAAATGACGTTTGGTACTTCCTTGAGTAATATGATTTTCATGATTTTAGGACTGTTGATCCAATTTGATATACTACTTCCTTGCAAGATATAAGGAAAAAGGGATAAAAAGAAATAAAAGAAAATAAAAATAAAAAATAAAAATGAAATATGAAAATAAAAATAACAAAAATTTAAAATAAAACTTATCCTAATTTATGAGTTACCTCTTATGCAGCGCTTGTTTAATGTTATTAGCTCAACATACCTTGCACATTATCCTCATCCTAGGTCTATAATCAGTTTACTTCCACGCTTTTCTCCACAAAGCAGTTTCATAGCCTGTAAGTAAGCCATATGTTTAAAGATAATAACAAGAGCATAATTTATCAAATTAATAAATCTTATCGACTGCATTAATTTTTTTAATATGGAATAATGAAACTCTATAAATCTTCTGTTAATGCAAGCAATTTGTCTTGGAGGAAGTAGAAACCCTTCATACTTAAGGTGGCTACCAATGACTCATCAATAGTTTCCTTATTTGGTTCCTCAACTAGTTCTTCTTTAACCACATTTGTCCACTCTTCTTCTTCTTCTTGGACAAAGGTTTTTGGTTAACTCGATTCACTATATTATGTATACAAGCCTCTGTTCTCTAATGCCTTATTTTTTATTCTTGAATAAAATTGGCCATCATATCTTCCAAAGTTGGCTCCTTAACTTGAGGCACTTGGTGTTGTAAATATTCAGTTAGAGCGTAGTCATTTCATCTATAAGTGTAAGAGTTACTCCACTTTGAATTATAACTAGGCATATCAATGGACCAGGTTAGGCTCGGGTTACCCCCGACTCTACCCGCTCATTAAATTTTTAAAGGAAAAATACAAAATGATATTGCTTTGGAAAAAATCTTCAACCCGTGACCCACCCGTAGCCTGGCCAACCCGAACCAAAAATGAGCCAGGCCATAATTGTCATGCCTAATTATAACTATTTTTGTATGGTACACCTTGAGGTCGGTCGTACATGGTTGCTCGCTCCCACATATAGGTTGGTGCCTGATATTTATGATTGTAATGATTACTCCCACAAATGTTGCAACAAGGAATGGATATCAGCTGAGCCTTAGAAAATTTGTAAGGAAACCTATCTTTCCTATATGGTGATGTTGCATATTGCAACGATATATCATGATTCCTATAAAAGTATTGTCTAATTCATCCATTCATTGTGAGTTGTGGCTATTATGTTAGATCTCAATATCCTAACAATAAGTTACAAACTTACAGTCAAGGTAAAAAAGTTCAAAGGATAATTAAATGAAGAAGCCAAAAATACAATAAGGTATAATAAAAATAAAATAAAATAAAATAAATACAAAAATAATGGCTAGAGCACTAACATCTAGGTGTTCCTAATATTTCTGTCTCAGGAAACGACACCAAAAACTTGATTGACTATTTTTAGTTTGTCAATATTTAATTAACCACAAGTGCACAATGTAGTCGTAACTAGCACAAGCAAGTATGGGTCAATCCTACGAAGATAGTAAGTACTAGTTGTTAGTTTTCTCCTATTCTCTAACCTACAAATTGGATAATAGAATATAAGCCAAATGACAAAACTCTCTTAAGCACTTGGTTACGTTAATATGTGTTCAAAAATCAACCTAACTAGTCATCAACAATATTGAGTTGCAATGTTACAGTTACAGCCTGGTGCTTTTGCATTTACGAATTGCATTTAGTTTGCTTCCCTACTTTTTAGAGTCTTTAATACAATAAAGATGATAGTCCTTTGTTATTTGGATATCACACGAAAAGATTTGTTTCCATCTATACTTAATGACATCATGATTAGAAGTACACATCAGTAACCAAACTCTATGCCTCAAAAGGTAATAACTCCTTTTGGGTAAGCAAGCATGACATGCTACAAATGGAACAAGATAAGCTACAAATGCAACATATACATTGTTGAAGCCATAGACTATAGAAGCAAACATAACTCCTTTACTTCATTAAAGAAAGATTCACACATCAGGTAGCCATTGATCATTATTACAAAGGCCGAAAATAAGCCAAAAAATATTTGCATTAAAGATGGAAAGAAAGCAAATGAGTTAATAAGAGGCTCAAGCAATAAAACATGCACATCACTCGCAAAAAACAAATAAAAGTAAGCATTATACAATTTGAATCCTATAAGAGATGGTCACCAATAGTGTCTTTAGGGTAGAAATATAAATGATCCAAAATTTTACTTTATATATGGTCAGTGGATCTTTGTACATGCTATGTTACTTGTGTTTCTGTAGTCATATGAAAGAATCACAACTTCAAAATATGGAAGGTATGAGAATAAGACTATATTATGAGAAAGAATCAATTTTGGGCTTGAAATACCTACCACCTTAGGGAACAACTTGTCATGGTCTATCTTAAGGCTAGAAAGATACCTTCAAATCTCTTGTGTTGCAACTTAGTCCCTCAACTAAGTTCTCATCGAAATTCAACCAAACAACTTAAGTGCACTTCACTTAATCAATTTGTCAAACATAGTTTAGACACTCCTTTGAAGCATTTCGTCAAACAGATGTTAAGCCCTTCAATCTCCACTCTTTAGATGCTTAGAAAACTCTCTT
>JAOTJB010339891.1:0-25189 GCA_027123815.1 Erythroxylum minutifolium
GGGATTCCAATTACTATCAAGAGGATTAGTATTCGTTAAGAAATTGAATATAATAAAAAGATAAAAAATATGAACCCATATACCTTAATAGCATAAATACTAGTTTCAAACTTCATTATAGTTCAAATTTATTATTGTTGTTTATATATACTGCTATGGAAATTTTAGAGTTGCTTCTTGTAGAAAATTTAAATAAATATTCAGATTTTAAATTCTTATTTGAAAATTTTAAAATAATACGTTCAAAACTTCATTTAAAAATAGATTATTTATAAGAAAAAACAGTCATTTCGTAATTGATAGCAATAAATTAGAGGATTAAAACTTAAGAACAATCCTCATCTTCTTTCTTAATAGAATACATTTTATTAAAAATCTCTTGATGCAATTACATTAACCACCAAAAGTGATAACGATAAGAAATGCAAAGCAAAGACACAAATAAGACATAACATTGTCAACAAATAAATAATAGAATCAGCAGTGTACTAAGAATGAAAGAACAAATTTTAATAACCACCAGCAGGATTGTTGTAGCTTCTCGCAGGAGTTGGTGTTGAACTGAATTCTAGTTCAGCTGGTTTAGTAACGGTTGCTTTTTGAGTTCGAATTGTAATCAGTTTTAACAGTATCTGGTTTTGAGCTTGGGTAGTTATCTGTCTTGGTGTTTTCTAGTTCTGAATTTGGGTAGTAAGCTGGCTTAACAGTATGCGACTTCACAACATCTGGTTTTGGGGTGGGAGTGTAGTTTGATTTTTCTATCTCTGGTTTTGGTTGAGGGTAAGTCCCGTAATCTGCTTTGACAACATCGGGTTTAGGGTTTGGAGTATAGATAGGTTTAACAGTATCTGATTTGGTACTTGGGTTTGGGGTATTGTATGGTTTAGTAACATATGGAGGCTTTGGGCTATAATCTGGCTTGACAACATCTTTTTTTCTTTCTGAGCTATAATCTGGTTTGACACCATCGACTTTTGACGTTGGGATGTCATCAAGCTTAACATATGGCTTTGGAGTTGCACCGTAAGACGGCTTAGCGACATCTGGTGTTGGCTTTGAAGTGTAATCTGCTTTAACAGCCTCTGATGATGCTTTGGGGCTGTAATCTGGCTTAACAACATCTGGTTTGACTTCATCTATTGATGATTTGAAGTTGTAATCTTGTTTGACTTCATCTCGCTTTGTTTTGGGGGCATATTCTTATTGGACTGTATATGATGTTGCCTCACTCTTCTCTTTTACAGAGTATGGTGCTGGACCTTAGGTTGTTTGATAGTTCGAATTTATACTGTCGGACCCAGGGCCGTAGCCATAATCTCTGGCAGAGGTGACCATTAACGGTAGAAGAAGAACAGATATTGCAAGAACAACACGCGTAAGAGCCATTGGTGTTGGATGATTGACGGAGAGGAGTGGAAAAACTGGCTGTTGATGAGCAGGAATAGAAAGAATGGAGCTTTTATAGGAGCCATCGTATTGTCAAATAATAAGTAGTAGAAATATACAATTGCATCTCTTGGGAGACTTGGCTGCATTATTACATGGAACAAACGTGAGTGCTTAGCCGAAGTGGGCTGGTCTCATATGCAACGTGACGAGCAAAATAGGTTGTTAGAGCATCCAAATCTTTTTTTTTATTACATTAGGTATCTCAGTTTAGCCGGACTAATCCTAAGTCTCTAAGACCCCACCCCAAGAATCCTAGAGGATGTAAATCTGGAACCTCAAGACCCCTCAGGTTCCTACGTAGCCTGTACACTTCTGCGCACAAGGAGTCGTCACATACTTGATTGGTCAACTGCTGATTGATCGCTGGCCCCCTACTCAGCATCAGGTTCCCAGCAGCCTCAGGTTCCCTAGTAGCTTCAACTCCCACACTGCCGCTGGAAGCGAGACGTCCGTAATTGATCCGATCAAGGAGCTGTGCCCAGGGGGCTAGAGGATCATCAATAGGACAAATTCCTATTTCTCCTCCTTTGGCGTGACTCGAACTCAATGTATGCGTTTGGGCCATTCTTCTGTTGATACTAGATGACCATTTCTTAAACTATCATTCCCACAAGTTAAACGAGATTTGCTCTGTGATACATACGAGTTTGAAGAAGGACGCTATTTGGGACTTGGGTGTATTGGTGCATTCCACTAAATGTAAGTCATCCCAAATTGATTCCCTGAGATAATTATAAAGTGAAGTATCTTAAGTAATGTTGGTGCTTGTAATATAATTGTAATTGGTAGATTATTCTATTCAAGTTGGGGTCGTAGATAGTCTAGTGTAATTTAAAAATTTGAACATCTCCAGAATCATTCTAAATGTTGGAGAACTTAAGAATTAAATAATAAAAATTCTATTAAAATAAAAATTTTCATTTCTTATTATATTGAATATTTTTTTGAGAGAATAAATAATATGTCTAAACTAACCCAATGCATAACTTACTCAAATATGGATTGTTAAAATTTAAATGATTAGTATTTTTTCACTATAAAGACAATTTTTTATACAATCAATTTCATCTTATTGAAAGCAAGCAAAAGATAATAACTAATTAAAAAATTAAATAATCAAATTCTAGGTGAAGAATAACAATCTCTCTAAGATCTTTTTTATGTTATATATTTTACTAATTGTTGTTAATTACAAATGTGTAAAAAAGGAGGCTAATTAGTGAAGTTAAAATTGTCATCACAATGGAAGTCTAAAGTTACACTAGAAGAACATATAACGTCCATATAACCATGTGCAAAATAGTTTAGTGTTGCTATCACAATTTCTTAATCCAAAACCATTTACTCCTTTTCATAACTTGCTAACTATGTCAACTACAATAATTAGATAAGGTTTAATAGAAAGTTTTTATAATAAGAATAATAGGTCAATTTTGAATTAGTACTTGTTAGAGTGATAAATTAAGAAAAGAGTTAAAAAGTAAGAACATGGTACAACTTGAAACTTAAAAATGAAAGCAAATCAAATGAAAGATTTAAGATATCACAGATGTTTTAAGATAATGATTAAATAATGTAAAGCTATCACACTATCATATTTGGATAGAACCAATAACATGAAAAACTTTTGTTGATAATATATTATCAATTACTTAATTATCAATACAGTATGATAACGAATTGATAGATAAGAAGGTGAGCAAAAGCTTTGCTTTGTATATGCCCTCAAACTATTACATGTATCCAAATGAATCAAATATGATATAAGTAGTCATTATCAGTATACAACTCTAGGAGATATGAAATCACTAAAAATTTTCACATACACATATGTAATATTTAGAAAATAAGGCCTAAGAAAATTAAAAAGTGCAATAGGATAGTAATACATGTAATTTTTGAATTAGGATAAGTGTAACATCACGTTGTTCCATGTTAAGGGTTAGAACCCTAGAATATTGTACATGAGAGATTATTGAGAAGTTAGAAAATGCATTTCATGCTCATGTATAACATAGCATATGCACACATGTGAATATTAATTTTTGCACACATTAAAATGATTGTACATGCATTCATTGACATTTTCTGGGTATAGTTGATTTTTAATGTGATTATGATGTGAATTGTAGTTTATATGTATTGAAAATTGAATTGGTGTGTATAAGTATTGATTTAGAATTTTTGGTAAAATATGGGAAATTTTTGATAATTATGAGTATTTTTGGACTAGAAAAATGCCAAGTGGTAGAACAATTGATAAATGGTAATAGAATTAAGTGTAAAATGATAACAGAAATTATTGATAAGAGACATTAAGATTTAATGATAAGTGTCATTGAAAATTAGGAAAAAATTGGCTTAGAAATTGAGGGACAATTCGACTGATCATTGAAAATCATATGGTAGCTTTAGTAAATACCCAATTTAACCTTTAATCTTTAAGTGGAAGGTGTCATGGCACCCACCACGTTATTTTACTAACCCAAAAAAATGTTCAAAGTGAAAGACCATTTTCTTTTCTTTGTCTTTCAATTGTTAAATGCTCTCTTCATTTTATTCTTCATCTTCTTTATTTGTCTTCATCCCTGATACTCACTTCTCACCCCATCCACATTGAAGCTTGCTTTCACCTTTCATTTGCTACTATTGTTTTGTTGTCTTCTTCATTTCTTAATAAGAACCCAACCCTACCACCTTTGAATGTTGATGATCGAATGATACTTAAGAAGCTAGGGTTAAGAGTGTTATTTGAAGATCTTGGAGTAAACAAGTAAGTCTAAAGCATTGCTCTTCATGATTTGTTACACGAAACATGTTTGATGATAGTTAAAGGTTATATGATCATGAAATGGTAATATGTATATGCTGAAACATGAATAAGAAAACTTAGGTATGTTCTTGTCTTGCTTTTACGTAGGTGATGATTATTTATTCATAAGTTGATTTAGAGATGGGTTTATAATCGAAAGATCATTAAAATGATAAGTTAGGGATAAAATAAAGGTGTTAATGAAGTTGATGTGCAGAAAGTTGGTGATGAATGTGTATATAAATGTGTTCTGTTTTTGGTGTTTATGATCACTCATAGATTTTGATTTGTTTGTGAATGATATTGAGTTGAAGTGGAAGTAGGAATGAAGAGGAAAATTTAATCTAACAAAATTTATTAGCATAGCCAATCTACTTAGTTATAACTAAAGTCTAGGATATTGTCATTTTCTAGCGCTAAAGTGTCTATTCTCTTAGTGTATGAATCATACTTCACTTGTATGATTAAATATATGGTGATCTAGTATAAAATCAACAATTAAGAACAACAAATTAATAACTAAAAAATGTATATAAGCCATATCTTTAATCATATCTAGGTTTTCTAGCTACTAAATATGATATAAGTTAAACACAAATAAATGAATCTCAATATAAAGAAAAAATTAGAAGAAAGAATTAATAAAATTGACCAATGACTTCTTCAATTTTATTCCTTAATCTTCCTCTAATGCCACGAGAGAGCAAAATTATAAAAAGAAAACAAAAATTTTACCAAAAATATGCTAATCATCCTATAAGTTAATTCTAATATGAGTATTTATAATGAGATTTACAAAAAGAGAGTCGTAGATGACTTGAACTTAAGAAATCACACATTCTTATAAATAGTTTACTAGAACTAGTATTGAACCAACTCTAAAATTGACACTAACCTTATCTTGGAATTCTAACCCATCACAAAATTGCATGTAACTGGAACTTAACAATAAGTTGTAACTAGTATTAGTTTTGTTCTATTTTTATCTTCCTAAATTCAAAATGCGTCCATTACTAGTCTAGAATCAACTTTGGGCATATTGTGTCTTGTTCCACTAACTACCACTTTTTGACATTTTCAAGTTAGAATTGACTCTTAAAGTCTTCCATAAAGTTATTATTCATCTTCATATCTTCCATGTGACTTTGATATCTTCTCAACTAGATAACTATGGAGAAAGCTACACTAAATTTCTTGTGTTCTCGTTAAATTCATTAACTATAATATAATCAACTAAACATAGTAAAACATATTATAAAAGTGCTAAATACCATATAAGTTAAACATAACTAACACATAAAACATAAACTTATCAAATTCTCTCATACTTAACTTACTGCTTGTCCTTAAAAATTTAATGATATGACCCAAAGTAATTAAACACTCCTAACTAAAATAAGAATTAATTGCACTTTTGTAGGTATGCATTGGTATTTAATATTCCACAAGCTTTTAAACTCTAAAATGTTTTTAGTGGAGAAGTTATAGTCTCCTAAAGATTTTCTTTAGTGCTACCCACCAATATTGATATAATCTGATGAGTTAGCTTCATATTTAATAACATAAAATATACAAATTGAAGTCTTATTAAAATTGTAAAAATTTAATCATATGATACTTCATAAATAAATCATATATAAATAAGACAAAGTAAACACTATTCCACTTTCTTCATAAAATTCAAACACTTAAATTTGACAAGTCCTCACAAGATATTAGTTATTAACATAAGTCTTTAAAATTTGTGTGAGGTACTTTCATCGTCCTCTTATGAAAATGAACTTATCATAAGCTTGAAATAATCTAATCTTTATTACTTTAATAGATATATTCAAGAAAAAATCAAAAAGACTTTAGCTAGGTTTATAATGAAGCCAATGTTTAAATAGGGTAAAAAGGAAAGGGAATATGAGAAACAAAATATTCACAATTATTATAGTACTAATAAACAAGAAAACATAAATCCTTATTCAAATAACTCATTATATTCTGACACTTACCAAATTTTCTTTCATACTTTCTAATCATAAGAATCCATGCCAATTAATTTTCAAAGCTTTATTTTCTCTTTCTTCCAACTACTTTTGTTCTGTCATTTTTTTTCAACCATTTGTAATGGCAACCATTTATTGCCTTTTGACACACTATATCAATTCTTCCACATTTATACTCTTGTATTTCAATCCCAAATCATCAAACATAATTATAAGCCTTATCAATTATGAATTAGGGAGTAAAAGCTTGTTTTTCTTTTTATGCTCTTAGTTCTTTAAGAAGGTCACCAATAAAAACCTTAAATTTTATATAAGACTCAAAAGGATTCACTAATGGATTAATGTATAAAGAGTAGGTAATTTGACTCAAACTCAAATCATAAGTGTCTTTATAATCTTAATGTTTTTACATATTTTGCATGTATTTTTAAAAAAGAAGAAATTCAAGTTCTAAAAATTCAAAATTAAAGAAGGTATTAACAAAAAAAAGAAAAGTTTTTTTTATAAAGGCCTAATTTCATATCAAATCACTTAATTCATCACTTAACAAATTCAGTTTCCTAAAATTCACAAAATCAAAATTTGCATAGCATCCACTTAATCATATTATGATCTAACTTTTACCAATCAATCCAAACTCGGAATCATATATAAACTTATGTAAACATCCTTTTAATTGTATTATGCATCTAACTTTAACTAATCAATCTTAACTTGGAATCATATATAAACTTATGCCCTCTACCTAAAGTTACTAATGATATCCTAAACACATTATAAGAACAAAAAGAAGGTTAAAGATATAAAAAATTTAAGCATGCAAATTTAGAAAAAAGTGTTAGTTAAAGCATAAAACCTAAAGAAAAGAAAAGAAAATTTAGACTTTCAAGAATTCAAAACCCCATACTTAAACATGACATTATCCTTGATATCAAATAAATAAGATAATGAAAGCAATCATGACAAGCATTTAGGTAAAAAAACTTTGTCCATACAAAGTTGGTAGGTAGAATCCACAAAAATTCATAAAAAACTACCTACAAAATAAATTAAACTAAACATTAGTAAGAATCTAAAACTAACAAAGCAAAAGAAATTAGGGTTAGAATGTTAAGTTGCCTCCCAATAACCATTCTTTAGAAGTCTTATAGTCGAAATTTCTACTTAAACCTTTCATATTGGATTTATAATTAGGGGCTTGTTTCCACTCTTCTTTAAATTTAAGGCTTTTTAGCTCATTAATGTTCCATTGGAATTGGGTAATCCTATTCCCTTTCTTCTATTTGTAGGATATGGGAGTCCTCTTCAATTAACTTACCACCAACAGTTACTTGAACTTTGTCTTCTTAGAAAGAGATCCTTTGAGCATTTTATATTATTTAGCATTTACTAAAGAACAAATCCATCTTCCTTTCCATCCATTTCAAACCTACTTAGGTATGGAATCAATGTCACTATAGGTCCAGGTGCATATTGCTCCAAATAGTGATTGACATCTATTGTTGAAAATACTTATGCCAATTTATTTATGTCCAAATCCAATAAAGGCCATGGCCTACACTAGATAAAGATGAGCCTAATATTGATTTGCTTTTGTTTATCATATCCTCACCCACTTTTTCATGCTTATCTACCCTTTACACGAATTTTCCTTTATCATCTTTAGGATCAAATGTTTTACCACTCCTTGATGGTATAGCTAATACTTGATCTCTTATGTTCATTCCTATACGACTATAAAGTTTGTCTTGATCATTTCACCGTCCATATTGACACCAAATTATGAATGATTGCATAGCTAAATTATGTCATAGCTTTAAGTTTTTTCCAGCTATCCAATTTGTTTTATTTTTCATTAAGGAAAGATAAGAACTGCAGGATCATCTCTTCCATTTCATTGCCCCTATGATGGTGGCTACTATTAAAATTAAGACCATTATTAGAACCTCAATGGTCACATTTGTCTACCTACTCTAGCTCCTTACTCCTCCCAAAAGATATTTGGATGCTTATAGTATTTCCCTCACAGACAACCATACAATCAACATCTTTATAGTAGTAAATGGTTTGCTCTACGTTTGTGCATGCATAGAAAGGAATACCGTATATTCCACAATGATAACATGCCCCTTATTAACCTTTATCCTAATGCATCAATTTCTTCACTTGATTTAAAAGATCAACAAGTTGTGATGCCAAGTCAAAAACTGCTTAATTTTGCTACAAATTTTGAAGATGCCATATAAAAGAGTGTTAAATTGTGTATAAACAAAAAAAACTACGATTAATATAATAGTAATTAAATAGTTCTTTGATAATGGTGTCATTAACTTGATCTACTTTATATCTGTAAGTATATAGAGCCATCTAAAGTATCGATCCCATAGAGAACTAGTCACCAAATCTATAAATCATATTTAAATAATAAAAATAATAAAATAATAAAAATAAATAATTCATTAAATAGAATTTAAAAGAGAGAGGAGCTACGAGAAAAGATCAATAATAAAAAATTTAGGGCTTCGGTAGCTTAAGAATTCCAATTATCATACAAGCTTGATTATCTAGGATGAAATAACAACTAACCCAAAGTACCTATATCCTCTACAGAGGCATTCAAGTATATCTAATTAGGTAACTACCCCCTCTTAATGTGAAATTTAACTTAATCAAATTTATTAAGAATAGTTAATCTACTTGATTATCACTAAAGTTTAGGATACAGTCATTCTCTAGTGCTAAAGTGTTTACCCTTTTGGTGAATTGACCATACTTCACCTGCTAGTCCTTTACACAATTCCTTTAATTGAGTTGATGGTGATTAAGAATAAACTTAACAATTGAGAATAAAAGAATAAATTCAAATTAATACTCAAATCATATACTAATAACTAAAAATTCTTATAAGCTACATCCCCACTCATAACCAGGTTTTCTAGCTATTAAACAAGATAGATCTTAAACACAAATAAATTAATCTCAACATAAAAAGAAGTATAAGAAAGAATTGATAAAAATTATCAATGTCTTCTTCAATCTTGTTTCTTAATCTTCCACCAATGCCAAGGGAGAACAAAAACTATGAAAAGAAAATAAGAAATCTACCAAAAGTCTACTATTCGTCCCTTGGGATAATTCTAATATGAACATTTATAATTAGGGTTTCAAAAATAATCCTAGATAACTTAAACTTAAGAAATCACATGTCCTCATGAATATTCATTGAGAATTAGCATCGAAATAGCTCTAAAATTAACGTCAATGTTAATTTGGAACTTTTACCTAGAACAAAGTTACACATAACTAACAGCTAACACCAAGTTTTAATTGATGCCAGTTTTGTACTATTTCTCTTTTGATAAAATAAAGATAAGTTCAACGTTAGTCTAAGATTAACTTTGGCATCGATCTTATTCTATTTCTCCATTTTTTAGACCTTTGCAAAAGACATGCACCTATCTTATTGGCAACACTAACACCTATTGAACCTTATTCTACTAATTTCTCTGCTTCTAGATATATTTAAGTTAGAATTAGCTCTTAAAGTCTTCTAAAATGTTAACATCTATGTTTTTATCTTATAAATTACTTTGATATCTCCACATTTGAAAAAATATAGAGAAAGTTGCACTAAATTTCATGTTTTCTCCTTAAATTTATTACCTATAAGATAATGAACTAAACTCAGAAAAATATAATATAATCCATATAAAACATATTATAAAAGTGACAAATACCATGAAAATCATCCCAAATAATATGCAAACTATAGACTTATCAATTGGCCTCTCGTATTTTTGGTCTATATAATCTAGTTATATAAAAAGTGTCAAAACTAAAAAAGGCCACCCCTGAGAGAAATTAGTGAATTTCAAATATCTTCGGTAAATCCAAAGAGAGTTTTCATGTATGTTTATCAAAAAATATTTATAAATCTTGATTTAGATAGTTTTGAGAAGTTAAAAAATACAACATGTGCTTTAACCACACCTCTATAACTCTAAATACTCATGTCCGATATAGTTCATCTTATTATAATCCAACCAACTCATGAATTGGTGAAAGTGTGTCATAAATGGTACAACAAACATACCTTATCTCCACATTGGAATAAGAACAAGGTTAAAGGGATCAAAAACTACTAATTCATATAGAACCATCAAACTCACTCAACTAGTAACTAAAGTTGTAAAATATGGATACACCATAAATTATTGTGATTTTTCAATACAATAGTATAAATAGGATGCCAAGGCAAAGCCATTGAAATACACTTTTATCAATGAAAAATTAACATTATTTAATCTTATTACATTTGAAAAAGCATTGCTATAGATCCCACCCTTTCATTATATTTTGTCAAAGAAAGGATGAGCTTTTTTCTTACTTTCTATTAGTAAATTCCTACAAATGGAAAATATAATTGTTATATTATTAACAATAGTAATAAAGATAAGAAGATATATTCTCTACTTAATAAGGGTGAACATATAATAGGGTTATAAACCCCTTTTTGATTTATGAAATCTAAGAAAAAAATAAATATGATAAAATATAAAAATAAAGGTAATATTCTTAAGACAAGAAATTCATTGTTATGTTTTCACGTCAAAGTGAAAATTTCATGTCAAAGTGAACTAAACTACTACATTTGAACCTTTCATTTCAAATTTTGTGATTATTAGTTTCGAGTTTATCTCTGTTTTTTTTTGTTGTACGAAAGGTTCAATTTTTTCTCCTACTTTGTTTGTTCCTATGAATCAATTCACACAGGCAAAGTTATATATATGGTTATGTTTCATAGTCCAGGGACCTTCTGTTAATTAGAAAACAACTCTCAGTTTTACGCTCAAAACTGCAAGTATATGGGCCGTGACTTGTAGTAATAAGTAGATATCAATTCCACAAGGATTGTGATTACGCACCACTTAATTCAGATTAATCTTTGTTTAAGAACACATTTTTTTATAGAATAAATTGTAAAATTAAATTAAATTAAACAACTAACAAAACATAAATGATAACTCAAAATGCATAAACTTGGAATTCAACATTTGCACAACTAAAGATCCCCTTTTCCCTATCTCATCTCCCTCCTATTTTGTTAACTGAATCGTGCCTCACCTAAGATGTTCTAATGTATTAACTACCCTCTCTCAAGGTGTAACTAATTGTGACTAACCAAATTAAATGGAGATGATTAAGCAATCTCTCAATTTACAAAATCAATTCACCAATTCAACTAATTATGAAGTTATCCTATGGGTGATCAATTAAATTAGCCAAGATCTCTCTTTTGACTAATCAGTTAACTTAATGAATGTAGGTCTATAGAATTCCAACTCTCATTGTATAACTCTACACAAATAACCCAACTCAATCTCTTAATATATTGTAAGGTATAATTTCACCATTCATCAAAAGCTTCATTTATTCAAATCATCAAAATAGAACTTTAAAAAAAATTTCAAAAGTAATCTTTACAATTAAATTAGCTACTCATGATGTCTATAGCATCACTAACAATCAAATAATCAGAGAAAAAAATGAAAGAAAACTAAATAAATCATACTCCTCCTCTTCTTTGCTTGAATCTGGAAAATCCGGCATTGGTATGCTCTTTTCCCAATTATGAATGAAGAACCTTGAATCCCTACCTCTCCCAAAGCTCAAAACATGCGTTTTTACGCAAAGAGGCAAGTCTCACATGAAGCTCTTTCATCCATAAGGGTTATAACGTTATATAGTCCAAAAAACCTAAAAATAAGTGATAGATGTTAGACATCCCACGATTGTGGGAATTGGCATGAAACCCACGACCGTGGTTCATGCATGATAATTCTTCCTCTTCTCTTCTCCTCTCTTGGTTTCTAGTTCAATCGCAAATGTGTCCAACATCCATTCCTACACCGAAATGATTAATTCTTACCCTAAATCAACATTAAATATAGAAGAACACAATAAAGATCAAACAAAACAAAAACATGCAAAATAAATCCTAAAACACAACAATAATAATCTATTATGCAAGAAACACATGCCAGATACTTAGAAAAACACACACCAATGCACAAATATCAACTTCCCCACACTTAAATCTTTGTTTGTCCTCAATCAAAATCAAACACAACCAATCAATTCCATCACTTCATTTTCATAAAGATCAAAACATGCAATCCCTCAAGTTTTAGCCAACTCAAATGTCAAGTTACTACACATATCATGACTACTTTTCATTAGAGTACATAAGCAAACTCAACATATGGAACCATCACTCAAAGATAAGTATAGATGCAAAACGAATCTTCCTCACAGTTTCACTCATTTTTCTTAACTGTTTGATGGTTAGTGCTTCGCTCAAGCTTTGTATAGGAAATTACACTACCATAGGCTTGCTAATATATCAAATATCCTCTATAATGATTGCATGCATAAATAGATCAAAAGGGCTTGTTTTGGGTTGTAATGTGGTAAGGGTTAAGGTGGGTAAAAAGGATAAAGGGTTTAACACAAGCATCTGTAAAGTAAAATGTGGATACGGGGATAACAAAACATAATTCTGAGATACACAAGTGTAAATATACTATTACTCTACACTTATTGATGCTACTAAAATGTTCTTCCTTTTTCTTTTCTCTTTTTTATAACATGGAAGAAACAACGAACAAAATAACAACTAAATACAATGTGATTCAAAAGCAGGACTATCATTCAACTCATCTCAGAAAAATTGTAGCAAAAATCCCAGCTAATGCATTACTTAATACTCTATTAAGCTTGTGAATAGGTAGACTAATGGGTTAGCAAAGGATAATAAAGGATAGGTCATTTAAGAAAAATGGCCTTGATCCTCTCTATTAAGCATGCACCTAGTAAGCTCAAACTGATTCAAAGCAAGTTCTGAATGTAATAACCTAAGGAAGTATCACACAACAAAGAAATAAAATGACTATAAATGGAGTCATATAGGCTCAATCCTTACATTGGCTTAAATGAAAATTCATTAGGCATCTCTACACTATCTCATTGCTCAAGTGTCAAATTGTGAGTAAGGTTATGCAACCAACTACTTTTCATCACTCAACATGGTTCACTCTCTACTCAAGTGGCCTAATCCGAGTTTAAACATGCATTCAATCTTATTCCAACTGGCATGACAGAACCTTATGGAAAAACAAATCAAAATGATTCAAATGTGATTCCATTACTTAACATAAAACAATATAATATGCCTAAAACATGCATCCTATTTAACAAAATGCAAATAGCGACTGAAAAAATGCAACTAACAAAGTAAGTGTCACCTCCCCACAGTTAAAGAACACATTATCCTCAATGTGACAAGGAAACCACAAAATAAGGTAAAATGACATCAAACCAAACAAATGACATCAAATAAAATAAAAAAATCAAACCAAACAAAATACAAAACAACTAACAAAGTAATTAAAACAATGTAAAAAGTTTAGGGTAGGAAGGCTCATAAAGATAGTGGTGGCGAGGGTGTTAGCGAAGGGACTTCAATATTATTCCTCTAGATGAACTTGAGGAATTTCTTCTTCATGTACCACTACTCCTTGTGCACTTGTCCCATATGGGTGTCGAGCTCACTAATTTGCAACGTCATTTGTTAATGGTTAGAGGCCATTTGGTTGAGGATTTGCTGGAATTTGTCGACCTCTGTTGCTATAGTTGATTCCTCTTCCACTGCTTCTTCTTATGGCTCCGGGGGCACCAAAAATGTGGATGGTCAGGAAGTGGTTATATCATTGCCCTCCTTATTCTTAATAGTCGTGCGCATCTAAGGATTTCAGAGTGTCTCAAATAAGGGACATCAAAAACATCATATTTAGTTGTTCGCACACTATCCACATCAAGGTTGTAAAATAAAGCCAAAGCATAGCAATGTACGACATGCCAAAATAAGAGCTCTTCTTATTAACACAACTCACAACAAATCAAAAAATATGACAAGGAGTATTTATTTTTATTTTTCTATCCATGCACCAAAGGAAGAAAAGTTCCTTAGTCGAGCACGTATGACTTTCAGTTTTGTTAAAAACTATTAAGCACATAGTGTTACGAATTAAAGTATTTGGTGCATTCCTAGAGTCAAAATTGGTTTCACTCGTTAGAATTTTCCAGTAATCATCCACATAAAAGTCATCGTGATCATCCAAAACTTTACTACATGATAAATCAAAAAGTGTAAAAATGACAGTATAATCAAGTATATAAACTGAGCCACCTAGTGGTGAAAAATTTGACAGTTGTCAGAGGATAAATCGGCACGTGACAACAAATTAACCTACTCTAACCAATATTCACAACTAATCTCTCAATTTTTTGCATTAATCCTAGATTTTTTAATAGTTCAAAATCAAAGAATCTAGGAGGCATTAAATCTATATCTTTAAAGTCCCAAAATTGCATATCTTCATCTTCCAAATAAATAGGGAATAGGGAACGAAGTGCTGTCTTACCTGGTTTACCTTCTCCAGAGACTTGAAGGTATAGTTCATCGGTTGGTTTTCGGGTGACTTGCTTCTTTAGAGCCATTGGATGATAAACATCTGCAAAAATAAGGAAGAGAGAAGTGAGCACATTTTTTAGAGAGAAAGAGAGAAAATCTTACCAAGTCCTTGGATTTTTGAATGATTAAGGTGAAATAAGTGTAAAGGAATGATAGATTGTTGGAAGAATTGAATAGAATACCAAGATTTGAGTGTAAGATGAAGGATTGGAGAAGTTGGGAGAGTGGGTTTCATGGTTTTAGAGAGAGAGGTTGTGAAAATTTTGAAGAATGAAGAAAGAAAAAGAAGAGAGGGAAATTTAAATATTTTTCGAATGGGTATATCATTCCCACGATCGTGGGTTAACTCTCCAGAAACTTTCTGAAGAGTCTTCCTAAGGTCTTAGGAAAGACCATCTTTCCCATGATCATGGGTTGAGGCTCTAGAAAATTTATAGAGAAAAGTCGTGGGAAACTTACCAATTCCCACTGTTGTGGGTTACTCTAATTTTTCCAACTTCTTAACCCTCTTCCTAGCTTAGCATGCATTCTTAATAGTCCCGCAACCTACAAACACCTACAAATCATCTAACCAACAAGAAATTCAAAGCGAAAACAAGTTAAAACTAAAAAAAAATCTAAATAAATTCTAAGTAATCTCAAAGAAAACATAATCACAACTAAATAATCAAACAAACAGGTAAACCAGAAACAATCAAAGGAAAAAAAATGCTAAGTTAAGGTCATTAGCTTGACAGACCATATGCATTTATGAACAAATGGAAGAAAGGAAAGAGACGACTTCCCTTTCTTGTGAATATGTCCCTCTATAATATGGCTTGCATCAATACCCATTGACTTTGAATGTTTCATCCTTATCATTTTCCAACTCCAAAGCTCCATGAAGAAACACTTGAAGGATTTCGAAGGGTCCACTCCATCTTGACTTGAGCTTTCCAGGAAATAATCAAAGTCTTGAATTGAATAAAAGCACCAAGTCTCCACTCTTAAACTCCTTCTTTTTTATGTGAGCATCATGCCATTTTTTTGCTCTTTCTTTATACAAATTGGCATTTTTATAAGCTTCAAATCTCAACTCTTCCAATTCATCAAGTTGTAATAGTCTCTTCTCCCCTGCTAGCTTCCATTCCATGTTCAACTTTCGAATTGCCCAATAGGCCCGTTGCTCCAACTCCAATGGTAAATGACAAGCCTTGCCATACACAAGCCGATATGGTGTGGTACTTATTGATGTTTTGAAAGCTGTCTTGTAAGCCCATAAGGGATTATCTAGCTGCAAAGTCCAATCCTTTCTTGACATGCTTACTGCCCTCTCTAAAATCCTCTTTAGCTTTCTATCACCACGTGTACTTAGCCACTAGTTTGGAGGTGGTAAGGGGTAGTCACTTTATGATGAACATTGTATCTTCTTAGAAGAGCCTCAAATTTTTTGCTGCAGAAATGGCTTCCTCTATTACTTATGATCACTCTAGGTACCCCAAATCTAGTAAAGATCTTCTTGATGAACATTTGAACCACCTTGCCATCATTAGTTGGAGTAGCTACTGCCTCAACCCACTTGGAAACATAATCAACCCCAACTAATATGTAAGTGTTACCTGATGAGGATGGGAATGGTCCCATGAAGTCCAATCCCTACACATCAAATATCTCCACCTCCATTATGTTTGAAAGTGGCATCTCATCACTCTTCGATATGTTGCCATTCTTTGACGTCTATCACACTTTAACACAAAATGTCTTGCATCCTTGAATAGGGTTGGCTAATAGAATCCACACTCCAAGATCTTTGCATAAGTCTTATTAGCTCTATAACGCCTACATAAAGTGAGCTATGACATTGCATCAAAATTTTGGGGGCATTTCAGCTTTAAGGACACACCTGCAAATCACACTATCAGCACATATCTTATAAAGTATAGGTTCATTCCAAATATAACGAGAACATTGGAATAAGAAACACTTCCTTTGTTGATACAAAAGATCAGAAGGAAGAATACCACCTGAGAGGTAGTTTGAAATATCTACAGACCAAGGATGAAAAGGATTGTTTACCATCATCAGGACCTCATCAGGAAAGCTCTCCTCGATTTTCGCTTCTTCTTTATAGTGTGACCCTTTAAGTCATGATAGGTGATCTGCTATGACATTTTCGGCTCCTGTCTTGTCTTTAATCTCAATGTTGAACTCTTGGCGCAGAAGCACCCATCGGATGAGCCTAGCCTTGGCATCCTTCTTAGTAACGAGGTAATGTAATGTTGCATTGTCTATAAAAACAATAAATTGTGAGCCCAAAAGATAGGAACGATATTTCTCACAAGCAAATACCACCATAAGCAACTCTTTCTTAGTAGTTGTGTGGTTTAGTTGTGCTCCCATCAAAGTCTTACTTGTATAATAGATAGCATGCAACCTCTTCTCCTTCCACTGGCTAAGTACACAACCAACAATATGATCACTTGCATCACACATAATCTTAAAGGGAAGAGACCAATCTGGCGATGTCAAAATTGGTGCTATTGTGAGTGCCTTCTTTAACTTGTTAAGAGAATCCAAACAGTCATCTTCAAAAACAAAAGGCACATTGTTAACTAATAAATGAGTTAAGGGTCTAACAACAAGAGAAAAATCCTTAATAAAGCATCTGTAGAACCCTACATGACTAAGGAAAACTCGGATACCCTTAATGTTGGAGGGAGGTGGTAGCTTTTCAATCACTTCGGTCTCAGCATATTCCACTTCAATCCCCTTGCATAAGATCTTATCGCCTAATACAATTCCCTCTTAGACCATGAAATGACACTTCTACTAATTTAAGACTAGATGAAACTCCTCATATTTTTGAAGCACTTTGTCTAAATTAAATAAACAATGATCAAAAGAATCTTCAAAGATAGAGAAATCATTTCTCCAACTTCTCTAGATCAACTTCCTCACATAGTTCTTCTTCTTTCACACTTTTATCCCTGTGCACTTCTTTAATTTCATTAAATTCCTCTTCAACCTCTTTCACACACTCGTCCACAACATCAATTTTCATACACACATTACCATCCATCAGTTTCTTCAAAGATTTTGACATACTAAATTCAACTTGCTCATCACCAATTCTCATCACAAGTTTTCCTTTATTCACATTAACTAATGCCCTGCTAGTATTCATAAAGGACCTACCCAAAATTAATAGACAATTTCTATCAGCTTTAAAATCCAACACAACAAAATCAACAAGAATAATAAAATTTTCCACTTTTACTAATACATCTTCTGCCACTCCAAATAGCCTCTTGATGGATTGATCTGCAAGTTGAATTAGCATGGATGTTAGCTTGACTTCTCTTAGTCCCAATTT
Source organism: Erythroxylum minutifolium (assembly GCA_027123815.1). Lineage (NCBI taxonomy): Eukaryota > Viridiplantae > Streptophyta > Magnoliopsida > Malpighiales > Erythroxylaceae > Erythroxylum > Erythroxylum minutifolium. The sequence continues at coordinate 18,141 of JAOTJB010339891.1, forward strand.
TCTAAAAATAAACAAAGTCATCAAGTTAATACTTGCACTTAAATAACATAAGCATTTAGAAAATTCAAAATCTCCAACAACACATGAAATACTAAAACTCCCTAGATCTTATAGTTTTGGAGGCATTTGGTTTGATATAATTGAACTACAATTTTCTGTCAAATTTACCGTCTGATTGTCCTCCCAAGTGAATTTGTGTGTAAGTATATCCTTAAGAAACTTCGTGTACTTAGGCATGTAGTCCAAAGCTTCCACAAATGACAAGTTAATCTGCAGCTTCTTTAGTTTTTCTAAAAACTTGGAAAACTGAGTGTCTACCTAATGATGTTTCACTCTTTGTGGATACGAAAGTTTAAGCTTGTAGGGTGGTGGTAGTACATATGGCCTTTCTTCTTCTTTCTCTTCTTCTATCTCCTTACCTTTCCCTTTTTCTTGGCTATCCTTGGGTACACTTAGTTCCTCCATCTGCTTGCCACTTCAAAGTGTAATGGCTTTAAGTTATTCCCTTGGGTTGACCTTAATATTATTCAGTAGACCACCTGCACTTCTAGAAGATAAAGCATTAGCAAGTTGACCTACTTGGACCTCCAAATTGTGGATGGATGAGGCATGATTATTCACATTATGATCAAACTTCGCCTCCATTCTCTTTTAACTTTCCTTCTAGCTGGCAAAGATTCTCTTCCAGTTCTCTTCTTGAGTTGCCAGTTTGGACCCCAAAACATCCATCAATTTGTCCATTTTTCTCTCTATAGATCCAATTCGATCTTGCTGAATTCTAGGAGTTCCTTATGGTCTTGCTTGGCCACCTGTACTATTAGTCTTCAAAGAAAATTTTGCATGATTTTTCCATCCCAAATTATAAGTGTTTGAGTAAGGATTATTACCTCTTGGTGGCTGGCCCAAGTAATTTACCTATTCTGTACCACTAGTTCCCAATAAGAAACATTCAGCTTAGCCATAGTTGTTTTTCCTACAAAGCTCACACTGTACTTACATCGCTTTTTCCATAAATGAAGATGCTCCTTGTATGTTTCTCCACTACTTAGTAAGGGCTGTAATCTGTGCATGTAAAGTTGTAACAGAGTTAATTGGTATCATACCTTTTTAGTCCTTTAGCCCCTGTTTACTCCTTTCGCTGGACCACAGGCAACTATTGCTTACCAATTCTTCTAGAAGGTCATGAGTTGCATCAATAGTCTTCCTCATCAAAGAACCTCTAGCAGTTACTTCTATGGTTCCTCTCGTGCTTTGATTCATACCATTGCAAAAAGTTTGCAATAGGAACTCCCTCGGAAGGTTGTGGTGGGGACAACTTCTCTGTAATTCTTTAAATCTCTCTCAAGCTTCGTATAGAGATTTTCCATCACTTTGCTGAAAATTTGCGATCTCCTTTATGATCTTTATTGTCTTGGTCAAGGAAAATATTTTTTGAGGAATGCTTAGGCTAGCTTCTCTTAAGTAGTGATCTACCCTAAATTTAATAAGTTATACCACGCCTTCACCTGATCTTTCAAAGTGAAAGAGAATAGTTGCAACTTCATGGCATCATCAGACATCCCATTAAATCAGAAGATGTGGAAAATCTCCAAAAAATTCACGATATGGGCATTTGGATCTTCATTGGATAGCCTATAGAATTGTACACTATTCTGAAGTATGTTGAGGAGTGTTAACTTGATCTCGAAATTGTTGGCTTGAATCGCTGGCCTCACAACTCCTTGAGGACTGAAACTTGGCCTCATAAAGTCTATCAGTGTCCTCTTATTTCTTCCTCGCTCTCCTTCTTCAACTATATTTCTTTGTATAATATCTCGATGCTTTGCTCTTCTTAACTCTCATTTGTATCTTGTAATATCAGATAACTCTTCACTAATTTTTGTCGATCTTTGCGTGCTTCTTATGTTCATGCACCTAAAAATACACAAGGAAAAGTATCAAAAACTCTTATATTAAAGTATTCTAAACTAAACATGATGCTAAACAAACAATCCCTAACAACAGCACCAAAAACTTGTTGATTGCAAAACAACTCCTAGTTTTACGCTCAAAATTGTAAGTATACGGGTCATAACTTGTAGTAATAAGCAGATATAGATCCCACAAGGATTGTGCTTAGGCACCACTTAATTCAGATTAATCATTGTTTAAGAACCAAATTTATTATAAAAATAAATTGGAAAATTAAATTAAATTAAAAAACTAACAAAATACAAATGATAACTAAAAAATGTATAAACTTAGAATTCAAGATTTTCACAACTAGAGATCACGTTTTCTGTATCTTGTCTCCCTCCTATTTTGTTAATTGAATCGTGCCTCACCTAAGATATCCTAATGTATTAACTAGCCTCTCTCAAGGTGTAATTAATTTTTCATAGCCAAATTGAATGGAGATGATTAAGCAATCTCTCATTCTACAAAATCAATCAACCAATTCAACTAATTATGAAATTATCCTATAGGTGATCAATTAAATTAGCCAAGATATCTCTTTTAACTAATCAATTAACTTGATGAATGTATGTCTATAAAATTAAAAATCTCATTGTACAACTCTACACAAATAACCTAACTCAATCTTTCAATATATTGTAAGGTATAATTTCACCATTAATTAAAAGCTTCATTTATTCAAATCATCAGAATAGGAGTTTAACAAGAAGTTCAAAAGTAATCTCTACAATTAAATTTGCCACTCATGATGTCCATAACATCCCCAACAATCAAATAATCCATCATACAAATGCTAGAAGAGAAAAAAATGAAAGAAAACTAAATAAATCAAACTCCTCCTCTTCTTTGCCCGAATCTAGAAAATTTGGCATTGGTATGATCTTCTCCCAATTGTGCATAAAGAACCTTGAATCTTTACCTCTCCCGAAGCTCTAAACCTGTGTTTTTACTTATAGAGGCAAGTCTCACACGAAGCTCTTTTGTCCATAAGGGTTTATAACCTTATATAGTCTAGAAAACCTAAAAATAAGTGAACCCCGCATACATCTTTGGGTTAGACATCCCACGATCGTGGGAATTGGCATGAAACCCACGATCGTGGGTTCTTGCATTATAGTTCCTCTTCTCTTCTCCTCTTTTGATCTTTAACTTAATCGCAAATGTGGCCAACCTCCACTCCTACACCAAAATGATCAATTCTTACCCTCAATTAACATCAAACATAAAAGAACACAATGAAGATCAAACTAAACAAAATAAATACAAAAACATATCAATAATAATCTATTATGTAAGAAACACATGCCAAATACTTAGAAAAACATGCACTAATGCACAACTATCAACTTCCAAACACTCTTTAAATTCTATCGCCCTTTTTTCGATCACTAGAGATTCCTCTCCACTACACATTGATCTCTTTTTTATTTTTTATTGCTTATGCTTTACTGATACATAAGCCATACTTATACCTCAATTGCGTTAAGCAAAATCCAGTTGTCAAATCTACTTATTTTGCTTTTTAATAAACAAGGAGCACTCATTTTCAATTTCTACATTTTCTTCGTTTCTGTTTATGTCTGGGTTTGACAAAAATAAGCGATCTATTTCTAAGTTGCTTACTTAATGATAGTCCAATGCTTTTTTTATTTACCTTCCTCTTTTATCACTTTGTCTCTCCTTTATTCTTCAAAATACCAACTTTACAACCATTATTTATTCCTACCCTATAAGCCAAAGTAATGCTTGATTTTTTCTTTGGTTAGTAAGGTGTGATAGTCTTTTACAAATTTTTATTCATCTGGGTTTTAGAAAGTTTGAATTTTTTCATATTTTTATTAAATCAATCATCTACATGCAATTCATGTATCACATACAACATCCTCTTCGTATATATATATATATATATATATATATCCAATCATAGGCGGAAGCATAACTGAAACAACCATACCTCCAAGAGAATCTTTCTTTGATAGCTAATAATGCCATAATTACTTGAAGAAAATCTTTCCTTGAAATAATAGAAAATGTCTCCTTGTAATCAATTCCTTCTTTTTGAGTAAATCCTTTAGCAATGAATCTTACTTTATATTGCTTAATGTTGCCTTGTTAGTCTTTCTTTGTTTTAAATACCCATTTACACCCAATGGGTTTTACACCATTAGGCAATGCAGCAAGATCCCAAACTCTATTACATGCCATAGGATTCATCTCATCTTTCATAACATTGTGCCATAAGTCTGATTCTTTAGAACTTATGGCTTGTGAAAATGTTTCAGGATTATGTTCGAATCTAATGTTAACGTTCGATTCTTGTAAATACACAATATAATCACTAGAGATACCTGATTGTCTTACTCTAATAGATCTCTTTAATATTGTTTCAATATTCTCCTTCGGAGCATATTATGCAACTGGTTGATCAATAATTTCTTATTGTTCCATATCAACAACTTGGTTTATCAAATCAGTATTAATTACTTTTGGAATTTCAGCAATTGGTTGTCTAACACCTATTGGTGCTTGAGGGGTATGAATGACAATCAATCTATCATTTGAGTCAGAGGGATGAACTTCTTAATGTTGCTTTTCTGAAATAACATGTTGAAATCAACCACTTCCACTGATCAAGTCATTCTCAAGAAATTTTGCATTTCTTAATTCCACAATCCTAGTATTGTGAGATGGACAATAGAATGTACATCCCTTGGATTTTTCAGCATATCTAATAACATAACCACTCATGGTTCTTAGGTCTAGCTTCTTTTCTAGTGGATTATAAATTGTCACTTCAGAAGGGCATCCCCAAACACTTCCAACCCTTAAATAACTCAAAAGGTGTATTTGAGACAGCCTTAGTAGGAACTCAGTTTAATATATACACAGTCGTCTTTGTTGCTTCAGTCCACAAGAAATCAGCGAGTTTTACATTACTCTACATACTTCTTACCATGTCCATTAATGTTCTGTTTCTTCTTTCTGTCATACCATTCTGGTCCTAAGAACTAGGCATAGTGTATTAGGCAACAATCCCATGTTCTTAAAGAAACTTAGCAAATGGACTAGGTGCTTGTCCATTCTTTGTGTATCTACGATAGTACTGTCCACCTTTATCTAATCTCACGATCTTAATTTCTTTTCCACATTGATTTTCTACTTTAGCCTTAAAAACTGTAAAGGCATCTAAAGCTTCATCTTTAGAAAAAAGTAAGTAGAGATATATATATCGTGGATAATCATCTATGAAGGTGATAAAGTATTTCGGACTATTTGCATCTATGTTTGGACAACAAATATTTATATGTATGATTTCTAATAGATTTGTGTTCCTCTTTGCAACTCTTTTATACTTGTTAGTTTGCTTAAAATTAATACAATCGACACAAGTCTCATAATCACAAAAATTCAAAGTACTAAATACTCCTTCATTTACCAATTTCTTAAGTCTCTCAATGGAGATGTGCCCTAATCTACAATGCCACAACATAGAGGAATCCTCATTCACAATACATCATTTTATCCCAGCAGTAATATGCATAGAAGTATAAACAGTGTCATTTTGTAATTTAAGAGAATAAAGACCATCAATCATAGCACCATGTCCAAGAACTTTGGATTTATTGGATAATTGAAAATCAAAATTTGTAAAATTAAAGGTAAAACCTAATGGTACAAGTCTTAAAATAGAAATTTCCAATAGCTTCCACATTTGAACTCATCTTGCCTCCTCAATAGATGTAGTGTTCACTTCCCACTAGTTTCCTTAGGTTGTGCATACCCTGTAAGCTAATTGAAACATGGATTGTTGAACCAAAATCAATCCACAATATGTTATGAATAACACTAACCATATTAGATTCATAACAAACAAATGAATGGTGAGTACCTTTCATTTCGAGCCAGTTCTTAAATTTTAAGCATTCTTTTTTCATATGTCCCCTCTTTTTGTAGAAGAAACAGTTTAATGCTTTCTTTATCATGGGCTAAGGAGGAATCTTACCATTTTCCTTATTTTTGCCCTAATCCTTCTTTTTCTTTCCTTGAGTAGTCAAGTTCACTTTTTCACCCTCTTCCATAGTCAGTCTCCCTTCTTCTTGAACACACATGATCAACAACTCATTAATTGACCATTTGTCGTTATGTGTTGTAAGAAATTTTAAAAGGGTCATATTATTAGGGTAGAGTGTTCAGAATAAAATGAACCAGGAAAGATTCTAACATTTTCACTTCTAAAGCTTTTAGCTAAGCTGTTATATCCCTCACGCACATGATATGATCACGCACACCTTTTAAGTTGTTGGCAAGAGCCTTGTTAGATGTAGTAAATTGCTCATCGATCGCTTTTAAAAGATCTTTCACCTTAGCATGTTGTTTAACGGAACCATGGATACCAGCAGATATCTTAGTCTTTATGAACATCATAAAGGGATGATTGGATATCTCCTTTTTGTCATAAAGACTAACTACATCTAGAGTACTGATTTCAGTGATAGCAGGAGGTTCGTCTTTCCTTATAGCATAGTCTATATCCATCTAGCCCAAATGAAGAAGCACTCTCTCTTTCCATACCTTATAATTATCATCCTTTAATGCGGGAATGTCACACTTACATTGTTATGTTTTACCAATGTAAATCATGCATGAATTCAGGAATCTAGTGATATAAAATTTGCCTGTAGGCTAAAATTCTACTCAATTGGATCCATTTGATAAAACTATCAAATTATGTTCCTTTTCTTAATTCCTATGGGTAAATCAAGAAATGTAATGTGATATTTTATGTTAATTAATCATATACATATAACAAAATTCTTGTGGGTAAATTTTATTATACATATATATGATTAACTACAACTAATGTTTACAGTGATCCTTAAACTTAAATATATAATTTAGTCAATTAAAGATGTTGTGGCTACTCCCTAATTAATTAAAATTATATGAATCACCTCACATTACTTTAATCATAGTTAAAAATAAATATTGCATCAAATAAGTAATAATGAAAATAAATCAAATAATCATGCACAAATTATTTAATATACTTTTGCATGTTATTGTTCATAAATTTAAACATACAATTTTCAATT
>JAOTJB010339915.1:0-12572 GCA_027123815.1 Erythroxylum minutifolium
TAAATCAGTTTCAAACGCACTTCTATATTTACATTAAAACTTTACCACAACTTCTGGACTTTGAAGTCCACTCAAGAGCAATCTCAACAACAGTACAAATGTTGACACATAAAGTCAGTTACAAACCACAAGATGGACAAGAGTTAATTGACAAAATTATAAGGCATGTCAACATAATCATGAGCCACTATACAATGAAAGTATAAAATAGAAACTACTCACATACGATAATGCCCTGAATATTTCAAAAGACCACACTAACCACTCAGAGCTTCAAGCTCACCAAATTAACCTGAATGGTTGGAAAGCAGAGGGGATGAGTACATTATGTACTTTATAAGCAAAAAATAAACATGTGATGCAAATAGAACTCGGTACACACCAAAATGGTCTAAATAACCTAAGGATGATTTTACACATCTAACATACATATAACCACCTATGAAGTGAATATGCATGGCATAGAAATACATAAATGTAGTATATGACTCATCCCATACTGTTTAGGAACTATATAGGCCTAGTCTATTCATCACTCATTCCGTGAAGATAAGTTCCAGTTACAGTACACAAGAGTAGAAAAACATCACATGTAAAAATCGAGTCTCGTCAGGAAGCCAAAATAGTTATGTGTGTCACCATTAGATGGCCAAACTAGTGTGCACACCCACCAAATCCCAATGTTAGCTCGACTTTCATCTGTGGTGAGTCCAGACTACAGTCGACAAGAGCGTCATGACCTAGGTGATGACCTCGTCGATGACCAAACCTCTAGGTATGCAATCACCCTCGAGTCCTATAGAATGATGTCATTACAAAGACTCAACTTTTATGTACCAGCGTCAAGGGTATGAGGGTCGCTTAATCTATTGTGCCCAGCACACAATTTGACAATCGTTTCCTCACCAATCATAAAAAAATCATATAAAATATTAAGTACAAAAAAATCAAGGTACCGTGCCTTTATTTATCGGTCCAACCGATAAAATAGAACCTTGCCATAGGTCTAAGCTGAAAAAGAACACATACATGCAGCATACATGACTCAGTTAAGCATATGTAAGTTCCGAAACATTATTTCATATAATAAAACTCATCTTTTACACTCCAGGTGCAAAGTTATTCAAAATTGTAGTTACAGAAAATAAAGTGTTGTCCTTTCCACTCCAAGTGCAAAGATTTATTCAAAACAATTTCATTTATTAAATACACAAGTATACTAGCATGTATTTGAGATTCAATTCTACTATGAATTACCTAGGTTCAAAATTCATATAGAAGTCATTATTCATATCTTGGGTTGTCATAGTCTAACTTGGGAGATGTGTTTTCTCTAACTCACCTTAAAAGAAGGTGTACACTCCTTTAACTTCAACAATTCTTTGTATGAGCTTCTTGATCCACAGCTTCCGAGCCTTTATATATACAAATGTAATTTACTTACCACTTAAACATATAACTCATATTTATATGCCATCATATAATTGTATAAAACTCAACCCTTATTATTTACATAAGCTTTCTTTTGCATTTTCCAAGGCATTTAATGCCTTGATCCAATACTTATACATTTCAAAGCATAATTGAGCACATTTTTATCCGAGCACATTAGGCCAATACTCATCAATCTAAACAACAATTCAAGTTTACTCTATGTAAACTGAAATCCTCTTTCCAATGCACACAAGTAAAATCCTTAAATCCTAAACTAAGTTCACTTAGGCATTTTATCAAATACCTAATATGCATTACTTTCAAAGTCATGCTCCAATCTTGGTATATAACAAACACTTTCAAACAACAATACATTTCACCACTCCATTAACTCCAATCCCCCTCGTTTAATCCATATTCATTATAATTATACCACTCATCACATTAATCCATTTCTTCCCCCATAATTTCGACCAAGCCTTATTCCATATACGTCTTCTTCATTTTTTTTCATCAATTCACATTATACATACACAATTAACACCATAGAATTTATTTAAACCATCAATTTCGAAAGATATTCAAAATTTCACAAACTTTCACCAAAGAAAATGGCATTTCGATTTTGGTTTAAGGAAACTTCTTCATGACTCATTTCATTCATCTAAACCATGTTTCATGCATATTCAAGCATGGAGAACAACATATCTTAACACCAAACTCAAAAATCATAATGTAGAGAGAGATGAAACAAAATTCTAAACTTTCCTTTGGTGATATATTAAAATCCTTTGAGAATTTCTCAAATCTAGTGATAGAGTTGAGTTCCTTGATCCCAAATTAACTTAGAACACCTTGGTTTGGGTTGGAGAATTAAAAACTTGGTGAAGATTAAGCGATGGCTGAAACTTCCTCTTCTCCTTTATTCTTGTTTCTTTTAATTAAAACAAAGTCTTTTAATGCCAAATAATGGGGTGCACAGCCACACACAAGAAGAAGGGTCTAGAATTTTGACTCTTCTTTAAGCAAACATGGTGAATTTACCTTTTTGCCCTTAGTTTATGTGAAATTACCATTACATCCTTCAAACTTTTCCTAAATTTGCAATTAAGCCCAAAATTTGAGAATAACCAAAAATTTTATTTTTATATCGGTCCTCGGACTTTTAAAAGTTTATAATTAAGCTATTTAACCTTATAAAATTACATATTGGTCCTCCAAGAATTTAAAAATTACATTTAAGTCCCTTAACTTTTAATATGTTATAAATAAGCCCTTATGTACATCAACTTTTCAAATTAAGCATTTTAAGTGTCCAATAAGTCTATAAATCATGTATAATCACCTCTAAGGGATTAGAAACACATTTAATTCATCCGTCATGGCCATATCCATCTAATTGAATTGATTTTACACACTTAGAAGCTCATATGTCAGAAATCTCCAAGATTTTGCATATCGATAAACTCTAAGTTTATGTAAGGGCATATAACATTATATATCACTAACATATATACCGAAAGGATTCAAATACATTTTTGAACTCATATAAAACCATGTATACATAAATATAAAGTAGTATCTCCAAGTACATACCAATATAAAAGGGCTCAAAGAGTCCAGCGTTACAAGTCCTCCCCCCTCAAAAGAGTTTCATCTTCAAAGCTCCTAAGTCAAGGATACAAATAAATGGGGGCACTGATGTCTTATAGCAACCTCAAGCTCCCATGTCATTTCCTCGACCCTGTCACTTTTTCAAAGAACTTTGACCGTGGGAACTTCCTTATCATGTAACCTCTTTATTTGATGATCCAGAATTTGAACTGGTTTCACCTCAAAACTCAAGTCTTCTCTTAGCTCTACTGGAGGTGTCTCCAAAATATGAGATGGGTCCAATATATACTTCTTAAGCATCGAGATATGGAACACATTATGGATCCTATCCAAGTCTGGTGGCAATTCCAACTAATACGCCACAGTCCCGACGCACTTCAGTATATAGAAAGGTTCAATATATCAAGGGTTTAGCTTTCCTCGACTTTGAAATCGGATTATATCTTTCCATGGTGATATCTGAAGGAAAACCATATCACCAACTGGAAACTCTAATGGTCGTCGCTTCTTATCCACATAACTCGTTTGATGATCTTGGGCGACTTTCATTTTCTCCCAGATGACCTTTACTTTTTGAGTGGTAATTTTTATCAATTCGGCTCCTTCAACTTTAGCTATACCAACCTCATCCTAACATAAAGGTGTCTAGCACTTTCTCCCATAAAGTGCTTCATATGGTGGTATACCGATACTTGTCTGATAACTATTATTATAAGCAAATTCTATCAAAGGCAAATGCCGGTCCCAGCTCCCTTAGAACTCTATCACATATGCTTTTAGCATGTCCTCCAGTGTCTGAATAGTCCTCTCTGACTGACCATCAGTCTGGGGGTAAAAAGTAGTACTAAACTTTAGTTTAGTCCCCAAAGATTACTAAAATTTTGACCAAAATTGAAAGGTGAATCTTTGATCCCTATCTGATATTATAGAAACTCGCACCCTATGCAGCTTCACAATCTCATCAATACATAACTTGTCAACCTCTCCAATAAGTAGGTTATGTGGATAGGCAGAAAATGAGCAGACTTCGTTAATCTATCCACTATAACCTAAATAACATTGTGACCTTTTGATGTACGAGGTAGTCCAACTACAAAGTCTATTGTCACGTGCTCCCACTTCCATTGCAGAATGGGCAAAGACTATAACATATTCATGCTTTGCCTTTATCTGTTGACAAGGAAGGTATCTAGCTATAAATTCCACTATCTCTCTCTTCCTCCCTGGCCACTAATAGCTCTCTCTAAGAGTTCGATACATCTTGGTGCTACCAGGATACACAACATAAGCAAAACTGTGAGCTTCTTCCAAGATAGCTCGCCTGAGATCTTGGTCATCTGGTACACAGACTCTATTTTTGAAGACTAGCAATCCATCTTCTTTCAGCCAGAACCCCTCATCCTCTTTGGATCGTAATTTCTCTTGAATCACCTTTAACTCGGGATCATCGGCATGTGATCTCCTGACCTTATCAAATAGTGTTGGTTGAACTTTAAATGGTGCTAGCAGTGCTTTGTCATCCTCAGCCACTGAGAGTCCAAACTTAAGGCTTTGTATACTCATCAAATGATTCATATAAAGATTTTTCCTGACAGTTACTACCAAACATGACTTACGACTTAGTCCATCGACTACCGCATTTACTTTTCTTAGGTGATAGTCAATCACTAAGTCATAAGCCTTAATTAATTCCAACTATCTCCTTTGTCTGAGATTTAGCTCCTTCCGTGTCATTAGGTACTTCAGGCTCTTGTGGTCGGTGTATGTACAATAAGTCTCCCCATAAAGATAGTGTCTCTAAATCTTAAGTGCAGACACCACCACTGCGAGCTCCAAATCATGAGTAGGATAATTTTGTTCGTGCTTCTTCAGTTATCTAGAAGTATATGTGATCACTTGCCCGCCTGCATAAGTACACAACCAAATCCTTGATGACTAGCATCACTGTATATCTCACACCCAACCCCCTGGGTAGGTAAAGTAAGCACTGGTGTAGGAGTCAATCGTCTCTTTAGTTCCTAAAAACTCGCCTATTATTCCACTGAAATTTTATCCCCTTTTAGATAAGCCTCGATAAAGGGGCTATAAGTACTGAGAAGCCCTTAACAATTCTTTGATAATAACCAGCTAACTCCAGAAAGCTATGAACTTCGGTCACATTCTTGGGTTGTTCCCACTCAAGTATAACTTCTACTTTTTTTAAGTCCATATAAATACCTTCTCCTGACACCACATGCCCAAGGAATCCTATCTCTTTTAACCAAAATTCACACATTGAAAATTTCATGTACAGCTATCTCTCACAAAGTATTTGCAACAAAATCTGGAGATGTCTAGCATGCTCCTCCCCATCTTTAGAATAAATCAAAAGGTCATTAGTGAAGACTATGACAAACTGATCTAAATAAGAATGGAACACCCTGTTCATGAGATCCATAAATGCTATAGGTTCATTAGTCAATCTGAACAGCATCACCAAAAATTCATAGTGTCCATACCTTGTTCGAAAAGTAGTCTTGTACACATTACTTTTAGGAATCTTCAACTGATGGTACCCAGACCTCAGATCTATCTTTAAGAATACTGTAGCTCCTCTCAACTGATCAAACAAGTCATCAATCTTGAGGAGTGGATATTTATTTTTGATGGTAACTCTATTTAACTGCTGATAATCAATATATAAGCGAAGGGTCCTATACATATTCTTGACAAACAATACTTTTGATCCCTACGATGAAAGACGTAGTCTGATGAAGCCCCTATCCAATAACTCTTGCAACTAAACCTTCAACTCTTTCAATTCTACCGGTGCCATATGATATGGTGGTATATATATCAGTATTGTCCCCGAGACCAAGTCAATAGCAAATCAAACTCCCGATCAGGTGACAATCTATATAACTCCTCCGGGAAGACATTGTCAAACTTGTATCTAATAGGAACATCTCTAAGTTCGACCCTCTGTGCCGAAGTGTCAATCACATGTGCAAAGTATGCCTGACATCCCCGACAAATCAACCTCTTAGCCACTTTCTCTCCAAAAGGAGTGACGATAATGAGAGGGGAATCTAACAGCTTCAGGGGATGACTAATTTTCTCGGGGAAGGTTATACTAACAAAGGACCTTTACCTACCAATGTTGATCAAAACTTTAGCATCTTTACCAAGAATGCTCATAACACCTTCTAACACTACATGTTAGTAGCTCATACTATTTATGAGTTTACCAGTACTACACAGAACATGCATCACAATATAACAATACAACAACATAAAAATGTTCTTCCTGAAAATACAGATAATCATGTCCGAATTGGCTCGAACATCCTCCTTCATCATTGCATAAACTCGTGCTTGAGCTCGCAAAGTAGAGTATTGCTAACCTGTTGGAGGTATACTACTGCCTACACTAGTCCTTTGTGTGATCCAGAAGACTAAACACCTACCCTAACAGTCTCCCCTCGGTGTCTTACTGGTTGCACCGAGCTATCTCCCTCTTGAGTTAAAATCTAAGCTAGCTATAGACAATCTCTCTTTAAATGCCCTGTCTCTCCACATTGAAAACACTTTATCGATTCCGTACACTTGCCTGAATGTATCTTTCTACAGTTTGTACACTATTAGGACCGAGATGATGGAGCTCGAGAGGCAGAGCTAGTAGTAAGGGCAGTGCTCTGACTTCCTGGTCGTGGTGACCGTAAACTGATAGGTGATGATGTAACGCTTCCAATACTACCCAGAAGTGAACTACCACGACTCCTTTTAGGATGTTGACTGAAGGGACCTCCTCCCTTCCTTTTTCGATTCTTTTCCTCCCACTATCTCCCATGCTCTTTCACCAACCTCTCAGCTCTCTTGACTAACTGTAACATCTCCTTGAACGTGGTGGTGGGGGTAACCATCATCCTTTCCTAAATCGCCAAATGCAATCTAGTCTCAAACCTAACATACAGATTCTCTTCATCTGGCACGTATTTCGGGACATAGGTGACAAGCTCTCTCAGCTCTATCTCAAACTTGTACACTGACCTATTCCTCTGTGTCAGTGCAAAGAAGGTAACCTTCTTCTAATCTCTATCAAATCTAGTATAATATTGTTCGTTGAATTCGTTGATAAAATCTACCTAGGAAATCTAATTACGGTAGCGTCCTCAGACATTTTCCCACTATAATCTAGCATCACTCTCTAACAATCAGACAACTACCTTCAGCTTCATCTCGTCAGACAACCCCATATCGTAGAATGTCTTTACGATCTGTCTCATCCAAGTTTTGACCTTGATAACATCACCGCGTTCATCAAAGGTACCACGCTCGAGGTTCCTTACCTCCCTAATATACCTCGAGATTTCAAGCATCAGATATTGGTCTAACGCAGGACTAGGTACTACTACTAACTATTGAGGTGGCGGTACTTGTGGTGGCGTTTATGGCGCTCTAGCCCCAGGCTGCTACTGTGCAGTGTACTATGCCCACTATGTCATCACCTGCTACAGAGCCTCCCTCGACACTGGTAGCAAACTCAGTTGTGCTGTCGCTGGTGGTGATTCAGTGTAAGGCTACCTATGAGTCGAAAAGCTAGTAACCGCAGGTTCTGTGACTGCTTCAGTGCTGTGTTGCTCTGGCTCGGGTCGTAAAGGTCCAATCTTGCGATGACTTCCCCTTCCTCATCCAACTATGCTATTATTATAAAATCAAAGAAAAAGATGTTGTTTAATAGAATAGATCGTACTAAGCCTAGCTTATTCGATGTCCCTTACACTTTAAGGAATGTCGACGAGTACTCTTATCGAGGTCAAAATCATCCGACCGTTAAGGACGTCAACTTAACGAATCCAAGACTCAACTTCTCGACCAAAGACTATCGACACCCAGATTTAACTCCTAAGACTCATGAATCTTTTGAAAACGGTAATAGCACTTTTAAAAACATAAAAACTTTGCTTTGATACCCACTACGAGATTATCATATGGATGATCTATTAAATGTCAGTGATTAATCTCATCATAGCAACGGTGAAAATATCCTTAGACTTGAGGTACTCAAGGATATCTTGGATACTGATCCTATGCTTTGACACCATTCCTTGTAGCCTCAAGATGAGGTCACTCATAGGGTGGTGATTAGGTACAATTATTGGTATTCAAAAGTAATTAGGTAGCCAATAAATAATTCACCAGTGCTTTTGATAGAAGGAGATGATACCCACGAACTCTTGTTAGGGTCATTACTAGGGAGTCTCTGGCCAGAGCAATTATGTGTCGTGAAGAGAGTCTTCAATGACACATAGAGTAATGAGATCCTTAGGATAAGAACTAACATCACTTGGACTAGATCTAACATAGCCAGTTTAGTGGGAGTTGACACTCTAAACTAAGTGGGGTATAGGATGGTGAAGGGACGAATTGCATAGTAATTGACTATGGAAAGGATCGTAAGTTAGATAATTAACTATCGAAGAGTTCAAGTGTTAATCCACTTAGATTCTGGTAAATTAGCATCATGAAACCCTTCATGATTTGCTCAGATTAAGAGTCAATTCAAGTAACCAAAATAACTGGGAACCTAAGAGTCAGATGCATAAAAGATCAGATAAAAAACAAAGTGTACACGACTATCATTTAAGCAAGCCACGATCATGGCTTATAGGCCACAATTGTGACCGACTAAATAATAGGTGGTACATAAGTGAGTTCTTCGCTTATGTACATATGAATTTTTTAGCCAAAAACACACTTAATAGAGAGGTTAAGGGTCCAAAAGAGTTCTAGAAGGTGAGAGGAGTGATCTTAAGACTTGTTTATGTAATTTTAAGCAATTGTTACATGAGATTAATTGCATGTAACTTGGTCTTGATCTAGCTCTCACTTGAGCATCTACTTGAACTCAAATTTTTTGGTGCTCTAACCACCCTTAAATACTAATTTTTCTTCATCTTTGTATGCTCTCTAGAGGCCAAAGAAGGTGTTTGGTGTTTGCTATAACCCAAACAAGGAGAAGATTCAAGGAGGAGTATTGGCAAGGTACATTTGCTATAATTTCATGATCTTATAATTTGTTTATACATGCACATAGAATTTAGATTTTTTAGGGATGTCGTGGGGTTGGAATTTTGATTCTGACAGTTCCAATGACTTGCTATATATGTGATGCATAGACCCATGGCTCTCCTACACTGGTAGCGGCACAACTTATACATGTATAAGATGATCTATTGAACATGTGCAAACTTTTTACTGCGTTGTGACTAACATGTATGTTGATTTCAAAAATTTCTTCTAAATTATAGAAACTTTTTTTTCTTACTTTCTTTCATAGAAATGTTTATAAGATGTTATATTATGTTTTTGTCAACTGAAACTTCAATTGAATGTCATTTTCTATTTTATTTCGAATTAATCTTCAGTCTGTTCATATGTTGGTTTATGGGAATTTCTAGAAAATAGAATGTATGTGCTGATTTTGAAAATTTTGTAACAATTATAGAATTTTTTTCTGATTTTCTTTTACAAAAATTTTATACAGTGTTATATTATGTTTCTGTCAAAGGACAATGCAACTAAATTTCATTTATGTTTTTATTATGATTTTAGTTTCAACCTGATGCATGTATGAAGTTCTGAGAAGGTTTAGAAATCTAATGAAAATGCATGCTTGTACTAGAATAATTTTATAAATTTTTTAGAATGAATTTTCTTTATCAACATGCACATATGATGTTTCCACATATATGAGATGCATGAAACCTATTTTTAAAATGATAAATTATTTATTCTTGATTTTACACGCATTTTAGTGGTGTATGACAAGTGTTAGTGGACATATGATGTGCTGGCTAATTCCACTTAGTTTATAAAGAATTCCTAGGAATTAGTTTCTTGAATTTTTTATTAGGCACATTTAGAAGGTGTATAAGATTCTAGAATTTTTTTTCAGAATTAATTGAACTTGATTTAATTAATAGATTAAGTCAAAGTCAACATTGGTCAGCTTTTTTTGAAAGCTGATGGGAATTTTGATGCATTATATGTATGTGTTTCGGTTATAAGACCTTGAAATTTTTTATGAGATAAGAAATATATTATTTTGATGATAGTAGCATGCTAAGTGTGTGTGTTTGAAATTTGCCTGAAAAAATTTCAGACATCGAATCAGTCTCTTTAGTGTCTAATAGGTTAACTCATTTATCTTGATAATTTTGGCCATCAAGATATTTTTAGCTTGTGCCAAAATTGAGATGACCTAGGGATGCTTTAGATTACTAATTGATGTTCGGCAATTTTGGAAACTTTAGGGATTAATTTAGAATTAATCCAAGTAGAGCATATCATTTCTAGTATGACTAGAAAAAGGTAAGTGTACTAGAATTAAAGTGTTTAATTTGGACATCAAAATAATTAAATTTTAGGGTTCCTAATTGAATCACATTCATAATTCGAATTAGCTGAGACTAACTCTAGTACTCGATTCGGTTCAAGAGTTGAATCGAATCATAAACTTTTGATGCATAGTCAAGTCATAACCTCAGTTAAACCTCCTTAATGTGATACATGCATTAGATGTATTTTAAGGGTGGTTATAGACATAGGCTCAATTTAATTGAGTTGTCCATAATTTGAATATATATATATATATATATATATATATTATCTCTGTGTGTGTGTGTGTGTGTGTGTGTGTGTGTTATATACAATATCATCCAAGTATTGATGAGACCAAAGAATAAATCCCTTAACTGAAATGTTAGGACTTACGCCTTCCATTAATATGGTAAGAACCAAAATTGTTTTAGAGTTAGGTTGTTGGGCAAACTCAAGCCCGCTCTACATGAATATGTTCAAACTATGGAAATTAGATTTTCAAATTAATGGATTGGCCCTAATTGGAAGTGTTGATTTATGGGCAAACCCAAAGTCAATGTGGATAAAGGTGAAATTGGGTTATATATATAGGATATATACAAATCAAGAGTTGATAACCTAATGAGTGTGCAACATCAACAGTTGATGTCCTAAGTCGATAGCTGTATAACTGAATGCAATTGGTTTGAATAATACCTATCGATTAACCTAAGGTGGCTTATTGGGCTAACCCAAGGTCATTCTTGGTGATATTGGATATCGACCCATTAAGAAGATTATAAGTTTTCTCTAATTCATAGTGAAGGCTATGGATTTGAATAAGAATAGTGGGACACATAATACATATGATTAAAGTCCTTATTGATATGTATTAATGTACATTCTAACACTTTCTCTTGTTCTTCTAGGTTATTAAATCACCACGATGTCTTCGTTTATTATGAACCTACGCTCTCCATTAGACTCCAACAAACTCACGAGACCCAACTTTTTAGATTGGCTATAGAATTTGAGAATTATTCTCAAATCTAAAAAACTAGGATATGTTTTAGATGAATCATTTCCCGATCCCCTTGATGCCGATTCATCTGATGATGATCAGAGAGATTACAAGAAGCTATTGGATGATAGTGAGTTGGCTAGTTGTATAATGCTGGCCTCTATGTCACCAGAACTGCAAAAGCAGCTTAAGGCTATGGATGCATATATTACAGTCTACCATCTAAGGGAACTGTTTGATGAGCAAGCTTGATCTAAAAGGTTCAAGACCTCAAGATTGCTTTTACTCTCTAAGATGGCTAAGAGATTATCTTCAATTCAGTATACAGTAAAAATGTATGGATACATTGAGAGTTTTGCCAGTTTGGGTTTTGTAATGGATTATGAGTTAAGTATAGACTTAATTCTGATTGATTTGATTGATAGTTATTCATACTTTGCACTTAACTATCGGATGAACCAAATATCCACATCGATACCTGAGCTGATGAATCTATTTAAAACAGCTGAGCAAATTGTCAAGAAAGGCGATAAGGCTATGATTCTGGTGGACTCTCCTTCTAGTTCTTGCAATAACTAAAGGAAGAAGAAGAAGTCAAAGAAACCAGTAGGAGGTGTAGTTAAGAAGAAGGCAAAGGAGACAACTTCAAAGGGGATATACTTCTATTGCAATAAGGAAGGACATTGGAAGAGGAACTGCAAAGCTTATCTATAGTCGTTGAAGCAGAAGAAGGCATTAGATGCCCCACCATCTACTTCAGGTATGTTACTTGTCATTGAGGTTAATACTGTTTCTGGTCATAACATTTAGGTATTAGATACCGGATATGTCTCACACATATGTGTTGATATGTAGGGTCTCAGGGATAGTAGACTGCTCAAGAAGGGAGAGATGGACCTATATGTGGTAAATGGAGTAAGAGTTGCTACATTAGCTGTAGGAACATATGTTTTGTATCTTCCTAGTAGATTAGAGCTACTTTTGGATAATTGCTATTATGTACTCGTTATGACAAAGAGCATTATATCTGTTTCATATCTTAATAAAGTGGGATTTCATTTAACTTTTTCAAGTAATGGTTATTTAATTAAGTTGAATGAAATGTTGTATGGTACTACTACATTGTGCAATGGTATTTACATATTAGATATGTGTAATCCAA
>JAOTJB010339956.1:0-12568 GCA_027123815.1 Erythroxylum minutifolium
TCATGCATGCATGTACAATCATTTCATGTGCAAAAATTTGCTATGCATTATTCATGTGCATATATGAATGCATGCATCTGTCACTATTCGTTTATACACTCCTATTCATGGCAATTTACCAATATACCCTTCCTATTGGTGAGGGGATGTTACAACCTTATTTAAAAAGCATTTTTTGGTGGATTTCAATTTTTAGTTAACTATAGATATTAGCATAGTCATGTTTAAAATATGTTTAATTTAGTAAGGTGTAATTTGTGTAGGATTATACTAGTTAGAGTTTACATATAAATATACTATTATAAAACTAGTTTAAGCTTCTGAAAATAATCATTATTATCATTTAATAATGGAAGCAATATCTCTTTCTCTCAAAGATGTAGTAATATCAAAATTGGTTGAAACTTATTAAATTTTTCTTATGCTCTTGAATTTTTGCTTTTATACTGTTATATTATTGATATATTCTTTCTCATAAATGATTTTAGAGTATAGATGAGGTCATAACAAAATTTATTACAAATTTGGGAATGGTAAAGATTTATTGGTATAACAAAACATACTAAAGAGGTCTGAGCATAAATCAGAAGAAATAAATGAGCTCAACTAGAAAGAATCATAGGTGTGAGTAGCTAGAGGCTATGTTTGGTTGATAGTGTTATATAACACGTCATAGATATTACATCCCCTATAGAGATATGAAGAAGTTAGAGAGTTGATTTATATGAGAGTTTCTAACAAGTAAGTTGTATATGAAGTAAAGGCTATACATGTTGAAGATGTACGAGGAAACAAACTTGAAACAACATATCAATGCATTCAATATCTAGTGACC
Organism: Erythroxylum minutifolium; assembly: GCA_027123815.1. Lineage (NCBI taxonomy): Eukaryota > Viridiplantae > Streptophyta > Magnoliopsida > Malpighiales > Erythroxylaceae > Erythroxylum > Erythroxylum minutifolium. The sequence continues at coordinate 836 of JAOTJB010339956.1, forward strand.
AATCTCACATTAAATAAGGAGAAATTTTATTAAAACACATAAATTGTTACATTTTTCCTTATAAACAATATAAAAAAAACATTGCTGAAAGCTCTCAATATGAATGGGTGTATGTAAGGGGTAGCTAGGATCACGGTAGAAAGTAAAGGAAAGATGACTCATGTAAGAAGATTTTTAGGTCCAAATCTAAAAGGAAAATGTAGTTAAATGCTACAATATGAGCAAAATAAGGTAATAAAACGATGTTTGGGTATTCATCAAGGTTTGCTAATATAGTATGGAGTAGGAACTTAAATTATAGTGATATAGGCATACTTCATGTTTTAATCAATCAATTGGAAGAATCATAGATTTTAGATATATGATGCTCATGTCATATGAAACCAAAAGAAGAGTAATTTATATTGTACATGACTGAAAATTTAGCATTGTCTAGTTGAGAGATTATAAAACTTGTAAAATTATCAAAACATAATAGTTAGGATTAAAATGTTTGATATTGTTGTTAAGATGTTATATGATGTTCGGCTATTCTAAAATTTAAAGAAAAATATGATCTCTTTACGACCTTATATATAAATGATTTCAAATATAAAACCAAAGGTGAGAATATTAACCTCGTTAAGGGTATGATGACTATAATGAAAGATTAAAACTAATAGGAAACATCTATAGATTGTTAATAAGTATAGTTGAAGTTAAGATAAATTAATGCAGTAAAGTCAAAAGAATATAAAACTACAATATGGAATATGTGGCTGGGTTATTTTAGTAAGCAAGGGAGGTATTAACTTCATAAGAGGAGCTTATTAAAATATGTAAAACAATATAAGTTAGGTGTATATAAGTTTTGTGTGCTTGAAAAATAGTAGTGAAATTTAGACAAGTGATCATAAATTTGAGGAAATGTGTCCAATTAATGTATGTGATCTTATTAGAGAGTTAACATTAGGTGGATATTAGTATTTTATTACCTTCATAAGTGATTTTTTCAAAAAAGTTTGAATGTACTTCATAAAGTAGAAATTTAAAGTCTTTGCAAATTTCAAGGCGAAGAAGGATCAGGTAGAGAACTAGGTGGGCAACAAAATTAAATACTTGAGATTAGATAATAATATTAAGTACATAGACACACGGTCTTAGGAATTTTATGAGCGTGGAATTCAAAGACATCATAAAATTTGTAAAAGAATTACAATATAATGGAATTTCAGATGATAAACATATTCATAACTAAATGAGTCAAGTGATTGAGGTTAAATACAGCTCCTATAATTTTTAGAATGAATTAGTTGGTATAGTATGTTATCTAATTGATAGATAACCACATTTCACGAAATAGGTTAGTGATAAAGGAAGTATGGACAGTGAATAAGGTAGATTTTTTAGGTTTGAAGATCTTTAGTTATCCCACTTATATATTGATTTCTAGTGACGAGAGTCTAAGTATGATCTAAATTTAAAATAATTTATCTTCATTAGCTACCCTAAAATGATGAAGAGATACAAGTTTTAGGACCTAATATTAAAGAAGAGTGCAAATAATAGGGATATAATGTTTAATGAATAATATATATTGAAGCAAACATATAAAGAGGATTTGTTAGAGTCAACAGGGAGTAGTATAAGCTCAAAGGGAATAATTATGATGAAATTTATTCTCTAGTCATCAAACACACTTTTTATTAGGATAGTGATGGTGTTAGTAGCTAGTGTGGATATGAACTTAGAGTAAAAGGCATAAAGACAACTTTTCTTCATATTAACTTATAGGAGAAAATCTATATGAAGTAGTCCGAAGGGTTAACAAACTTAAAAAGAAGTGTCTAGTGTGTAGATTAAGTAAGTCACCTATATCTTGAAGTAGTCTCCACGACAATTATATAGGGGGTTCAATTGTTATATAATTCTAATTGGCTACAAAATATGCAAGTATAATTGTTACGTGAATGTCAAGAGCTTTGATAATGGTCCATTTATTTTGTTTCTAATTTATATAGATGATATGTTGATTTCTTCAAAGAATAACTATAATGTGAACAAAGTAAAGACATTGTTGGAAAAGGAGTTTAAGATGAAGGTTCTAGGTGTTCCTATGAAAATTCTAGGAATGAAAAATTAGAGGGACATGGCTCTATAAAATTGTGATTCTCTCAATTCAAATATATTAAAAAGTATTAAACATATATAAAATGAGTAAAGTTAAACCAGTGAGTACTTTATTTGCAAATCATTTAGGATTTCCATATATCAATGCCTAAAATTAGCTGAAAAGGTTAAAGATATGCTTAAGGTACCATATATATTGCTATAGAATATTTAATGTATTGAATCACCTTACTATTCCATTGTATTCGATTCTTTAATAAAGTTTCTTATTAATGCTATCAAAGGAAAAATTAACATTAGAAGGAATATATTTTGTTATCATTAAAATCAAGTGCTTAGTCTAACAATCTCCTTTTTTTTCAGTTATGAAAAAAATATTTGGTGACATCAAAAAAGTAAATGACATTAAATAAACACCATATATGTCAAAGAAGTATATAATGCATACTTACTCCTTAATTCATCATTTTGTAATCAAGTTTTAATATAACCACTCTCCAATCTTTCTATCAAAATTAAAAAGGGTATCATATAGGAAAATGAGAAAAGTGAATGTATATAATCTTTCTTCCCTTTTTAAAAAATTTACCATATAGGAAAAGTTCTCATCAAGGCATTCTTAAAATTAAAGAGAAATTCTTATAATGCTCAAATATCAATATATCTTTCCCTCCTTAAGTGCATATAATAATTTTTTCTCTTAAACATATATGTCGAGTCAAAATGCTCAAATGGATAATATGAAGCTAAGTGGTTACATTCTTTTTTGTCCCACCGATGGTTACTTCATATATTCCCTCACTTAGTTCAATAATTAGCCTTTTCAATACTCATTTCCTTGCTTGGCTCATGTGAGGAGTCTTGGTAATTTTTCTTTTGAAATTAATTGTTAGAGATATCATAGTTGTTCCTAATTTAATACCAATTAAGGTGATATCAATTATTGATATTCTTTTTATGCCACTTAATATTAACCTATGAGACAAAATAACTAATATATTCTAGTTACACAAACTTTGGTCCTTAGCGGTTAATTACTAATTTCTTTTTTACTATTGAGTATATTTATCAAGTATTTTCTTAAAAATATTTCCTATTTCTATGTTAATAGTCACCATGAGAACAAAATCTCACATGAAAAGATTTGAATTTATATCTATCACATGATTAAGAACTATAAGAACGTGAAAAAATGAACTTTTAGTTCTTCTTTGGATGTATTGGTAAATGAGAACTCTCTTTTAGATATATAGAGGTAAGAAGCTTTTCTTATATGATAGTCAGGACTAAAAAATGAATTAGTATGAAACATATTTTTTATTGATGAAATTGTGTCCCATATTAATTGTAAGCACGCGCCTTTTGCTTGTATGGTGGCTTATAATAATTGTGAACTTATCTCATACCATATTGATGATAAATAGGTAGATATCAATGAGAAATTACATGCTCTCTTTATGTGGCTTTTTATGAAATTATGCCTATATTATCTTAAACCTGATATCCTCTAGGTTTATAATGTGAACCATACATGAATATATGAAAATTTTCCTTTTTTATAACATATGGGATGATGGATAAGCATGTAATTTTTGTACATATTTAGAAGATGCAATATAGTTATTTATTGATTTAGGTAGAGGTCATCATGTAAAAGCTTACCCCTCACGAAAATTATATTAGCATTAGACAATGCTCATTTATAAGTGTACCTAATCTCATTAAGTGTATTTAATATATCTCATCCCTACCAATTAAACTGTTCTAGGCTCCAAAAAATACATTTTAACTTGCCACTCAATTAGGTAATGATGCTTAAAGTTCACTGATCTCATTTTCTATCTCATTCTTATATGAAAAATTATGCTTATTATTAATAGCAACAAATTCAATATTATTATCATATCATACAATTTGCATTCAATTTATTAGTTTCAATCATGCATTTATCATATCAAAATGGACAGTTGATGCTAACCAAACTAGAAACTAGGAAGGCAACTAGATTCTTTTCATCAAATATGAGACTTTTACAAGACATCAACTTGAAAATATTAGTTATAGAAGCAAAATTCTTTATATTGTACCAAAGTGTTGTGGCCACCACGTTGCATAAAGCCCAAAAATCAAGGTAAAATAAAATTTGCGAAATCCTTGATCTACTGACAAATTTGCATTGAATTTAGTCTAATACTACTAAGAAAAGCGAGCAAAGAAAAGGAAAAATCAGAGCCTAATAATTTATTTATTGTATGGCTTCTCAATCATTTCAAGTTTGCGACTTATGGACTTCCAAGCTAACAGTTACAAATTTGATTATATAATAACGTCATTTTCTTCTTCCAATTTGCAAATAATAGATAATCCTCCATGTTTGACATGAAAAGTTCTCTTCTTCCCAATTTCTTTCAAGGAAAATATAAAAAGACTCGTAATGAATTACCATGGGAAAACCAAATTGTTTAGAGCATTCTCCATCCCAATGAAAATCCAATATTGTTGCTAGATCCAAATGTTAAAGGAGCAATTGTTGGCGACGTTGATAATTTGAGATCAAAAATGGCTCCTACAACCTGAGTAAATAAAATGTCTCTTCCATCAACCTTAAAAGTCAAAGTGTGTTTAATGACTAACTTTGGAAGTCAAAATATTACTTGGTAGTGTGTGGATTAGTTTCCAAAAGCTGATCTATAAACAAATTAGTATTGTACTAATAACTAATTTAAATTTGATATCTAGTTATCCCATAAATAATATACCTCCTTCTCAACTTGATACTAAAATTCATATAGACATTTGTGGACTTATTTCTTCTGAAACTACTATTGTGGATAGAGTTCTAACTTATAAATCCCCATTGAATCATCTCCAATCAATATAATATCATTTTCATAAGCAATCATAAAGATAAGTCACTAGAACCACATTAGGAATTTAATTTTGAGATAAGAAATTGGTTTGTTTTTAACTGTAACCTTAATGTCCTCTATAATATTATTCCATTGAAATACTTAGCATGCTCAAGGGAATTTTTTCTACATCAAACATTAGTAAAACTTATTTTAACCAAAAATTATTTTGCAATAAGAATACTTCACATTGAACTAGTTAAACAAAGATTCCAACCGAATTAAATCTTACTACTGTTCTTAATCTCTACAGAATGTCAATAGCAAATGCATCACCATTGAGCTTTAGATTTTGTAAATTAAGATTGACCCTGGGAAGCACCTTACCAGTGTCCTCTTTGAGCAGTTCAAAACCTGCAATAGGAATATGCCTAAACATAAGGTCTAATTTGAAGATAATTGTAGTTTGGAATTATTTTGCAATAAATATCGTGAAGGAAAAATGAATTGATTGCTATTTAGGACTCTAAACAAGGAAAAATGCCTAAACAAGTTCTCCCCTAGTTGTTCAACTTTTGTGTCAATGAGCATCAAAAATGGACATTTAGGTATATTGACAACAATTTTGATGGCTGATCCACCGAAAGTATATAATCAGGGATTTAGAAGTTCTTCAGGAACTAGTTGGGCCTAAATTTCAAGCCTTGATATGATTATGATGCAACAAATGCATCTTGAGACTTGAAAATACGAATCATATTTGCACTACTACTAATTAAGGAAACTAAAACCAAAATGAGATGAAAGAAATACTCAATCTCAACAATTCTTCTAGGGATGATCTTGGTAAGTGTCTTAGCAGCTAATGGAAATTCGCCGCATTATTGTCAAATTTCATCTTTGAGTACATTCAAAGTTAGATGGTTTATCATATCTTTTACCTCCACAAAGTCCTAAAAAGTCTTTCAACAATTTGATTCATCCAGAGGTGAAACATGAAGTAAGTTCTCTTCACCCACAGTCATCCTTGCTACCTCCTTTAACTAACTAATCACAATGACCGTACCACTGTAATTCCTGGGCAATCTTTGTGAGAAATGACCCCCAATACTTCCCGTGTCTTCACCTTCTTCCTCACCAACTTCATTTTTGTGAGAATTATACCTTAGAAGCTTCTAAACATATCATATACATATAGCTTTTAAGACAAAGTCTTTAGAATAATTGTTTCTATTTTTTGTTATCTTTTAGGAATCCACATATTAAGTTGTGGTTCCTAATATTTTGCTTCTTTTTACTTAGTTTTTTCTATGTTTTTCTCAATTTTTAGTTACAAACTTTTTTATTTAAGCAAGCTTGATAGATGAAATCATATCAATAAGTTCTCTGTTAATTCTTTGTTAATATTTGTTCTTTCTTTATTTCCTTCAAAGTGGTATTAGAGCTCTCTTTTTGAGGGGCCTGTGACTAATATTTTCTTTATGGATTCAAAATCTCCTGTCACTGCACTTGCAACACCTGTCTTCAATGGTAAAGGCTATCACAACTGGGCAGTTAGGAAGGAGGCACATCTAAAGGCAAATTATCTCTAGGAAGTTGTTGAGGAGAACTACAAATTTTGTCCTTTGCGTACAAGTCTAACCATGGCACAAATTAAGAATCACAAGGAGACGAAAAGAAGAAAGTCTAAGGCTAGAGCTACATTATTTGTTGCAGGCTCACCAGAAATCTTTGTTAGGATTATGATAATGAAATCATCATTTCAGGTCTAGAATTTTCTAAAAAAGAAATTTGAATGAGATGAAAGAATCAATGGAATGTAGGTTCTCAATTTGATCAGAGAATTTTAACTTTAAAAGATAAAGGATTCAGATACTGTCAAAAATTATTACGACATATTACATCAACATTAAGTAAAATTATTTGGCTCTGAATTTCTTGATTCTAGATTGATTCATAAAATTCTTATACTAGTCCTTGAAAGGTTTAAAGCAACCATTTCCTCATTGGAAAACACCAAGGATTTGTCAAAGATTAATTGGTAGAATTATTAAATGCCCTGCTGGCTCAAAAACAACGAAATTTTATGAGGTCTGAAGGTTCTATAGAAGGGGCATTACTAGCCAAAGTGCAAACAAACCAAGGAGGAAATGGGAAAATGAAGAAGAATAAGAAGAACGTCTCAAAGAGAGATTATACTAACACAAAAGGAGGAAGCAAAAATTAGTATCTCCCTTGTAAATATTGTGGAATTAAGGGTCATCAACCTTTCAAATGCTGGAGAAGACATGATGTTCAATATGAGAGATGTCAGGAAGTGGGAACTGCCATAAAATTTGTAAGCTAAAGAATGAGACTTAAGTCAATTTGCTGTAAAAAAAATGTTGCCTAAATTGCTTGCCAATAAAAGGAGGAGCAACTCTTTGTAACAGCTGGTTTTACAACTAGTAGCTTTAGTGACAAATAGCTTATAAACAATGGTTACACCAACCATATGAGTTTTTATTGTGATATTTTCAAAGAGATGGATACATTAGTGATCTTTAAAGTGAAGATTGCTAATGGAGAATACATGGCTGTCAAGGGGAAAGGAACTGTACCAATTGAAATTTTCTTAGGTACAAAATTGATTAAGGATGAATTATTTGTGCCTAATATTAATCAAAATTTATTGAGTGCGGAATAACTACTTGAAAGACGTTTCAAAGTCATCTTTGAAGGAAATTAATTTTTGATCAAAGGTGCAGCAGATAAATAAATGTCTAAAGTTAAAATGAAGGATAAGAGTTTTTCTCTTGATCTATTACAAGAGGAACGCGCAGCCTATTACACAGTTCCTAGCATCACTAAAACATGGCAAGAAAGATTGGGCCATTTCCACTATTTTGTAGTGTTGAACTTGTAGAGAAAAGAGGTTGCTTAAGAGTTACCTTAACTGGAATTAGAATTACAAGGTTACAAGGCTTGTCGATATAGCAAGCAAGCAAGACTTCCAATTCAGAAATCCTTTTGAAGAGCAACAAATAAGCTACAACTCATCTACACTAATCTTATAGGACCTCAAAGAATTTATTCACTTTAGGGGACTAAATATTACATAATCTTTATTGATGATTTCATTCGTACTTGTTTGATTTATTTTCTCATATTTAAATATGAAGTTGCAGACATTTTCTTAATATTTAAGCAATGAATTAAATCAAAATGGTTGTACTATCTAAATATTCAGATATGATAATGGTAAGGAATATACTTCAAATCAATTCAATCAATTTTGTGAGGAAACTGGCATTGAGTATCAAATGACAGCCCCACACACTCCACAAAAAAATGGAGTGACTGAAAGGAAGAAGATAACCATCATTGAGATGGAAAGATGCATGATGCATAATGCATGAGAAAGACTTGCCTAAGGCATATTAGGCAGAAGCAACAAACACGTTTGTTATCTTATTAAATAGAATTCCTACAAAGGTTGTGAATGGGAAGCCTCCTTTTGAGCCATGGTATGAGTTCAACTTAATATGGAAAACATAAAAATATTTGGTTGTTTTTTATTTACTCACGTACCGTAGATCAAAGAGGACAAACATGATAAAAAGGTTAAACTGGCATTTTTATAGGCTACAGCAATTCCTCTAAAGTCTATAGAATTTTTCAGCCTTGATTTGGAAAAATTCTAATAAGCAAAGATGTAGGATTAATGGAGGATGAAAAGTGGAACTGGGATTTAAAAAATGAAAGAGGAAAAGCTTTAATCAATTTATAGTTGGACGAAGATAATTTTGATGACTTACCTATTAGAGGAACCAAATCCCTTGTAAACATCTATGCAAGATGCAAGGTAGCAGTAATGGAACTAGCTAGAGTTTAAGAAGCAATGCAAGACAAAAAAAATGGCTTTTAGTCATGAAAGAAGAGCTGAGTATGATTAAGAAGAATCACATATGGCAGTTTGTTCAAAGGACTTCAAATAAAAAGGTCATTAGAGTTAAATTTTTAGAACAAAACTCCATATTGATGGGTTAGTAAAGCATAAAGCTAAGCTTATTGTGAAGGGATATGTATAGGTTTTTCTTGTAGATTTTTCAAAGATTTTTTGCTCTTTTTATTGGACTTGATACTATCATATTGTTTCTTACGGTGGTAGTTCAAAAGGGTTGGAAAGTATTCCAGTTAGATGTAAAATATGATTTTTTTTAATGCCTTCTTGGAAGAAGAGGTATTTGTAGAGCAACCTGATGGTTTTGTGTGCAAAGCCAAGAAGACAAAGTATATCTACTTAAGAAAGCTTTATATGGCCTTAAATAGGCTCCAAGATCTTGGTATAGCCAAATTGATGATTATTTGACCAACTTAGGTTTCAATAAAAGCTTATGTGAGTCAACTTATATGTAAGAAATGAGGACACTAACATTATCATTGTTTCTGTTTATGATCTTTTAATCACAGTAAACAACCAAGAGCTCATTGAAATGCTCAAGTATGAAATGCTCAAGTAATTTAAGATGACAGAATTGGGATTGATGACCTATTTTTTAGGTCTAGAAGTAAGGAAACAGAGGAGTGAGATTTCATCAGTTAGAGGAAGTATAAGAAATTTCATATAGAGAGTTGCAAGGTCATAGAAACTCCTATGCAAGAAAAAATGAAGCTTTTTAGATATGATGGATCAGCCAAAGTGGATGAGAATCTCTACAAAAACTTGATTAGTTGTCTCATATACCTCATAGCTTCTAGGCCTGACTTAGTGCAGGTTGTAAGTCTTGAAAAACTCTACTATATTCAGATGATCCTCCCATATGGGCTTCATTTTTAAAAGCTAATGTATATCTAGATCTTATCTACCACATCATCCAATATCTCTCATTAATCTCTATCTGTTGATGATAAGTCATCAAAACCCAAAGTTTTTCATAGCACAATGGTTTGGTCTAATGCTTACCCATGTCAAGTCTATTAGTCAAGGTCCGTCTATTTGAGCACATATTAAGTCCTTAAAGTTCTCACATGTCTCCCCTCATGCATGTGATCTAAGTAACCTTTAGCTCAAGGTCCATCTCAAGCTATATTTTGATCTCACGTCCAAATCTTGCATTTTATTGAAGATTTCTGCCAATGTACACCAATACATGTCAACTCATTTATAATGTCCATTTTACTTACCTACTCGTAAATTTTTGTCTTATTCTATTGTCTTGTGTGTCAAACATTTGTCAAGGCTCCCTAATGCTCACACAATTCCCCGATTAGAATTTATGGGTTTGACAAAATCTATACGCTGAGTTATGGTTCCTCATATTTTGCTCATTTTTGCTTAGTTTTTTTCCATGTTTTTTTAAAGTTTTGATTACAAACTTTTGTATTTAAGCAATCCTTACGGAAATAAGTTATATGTCCATTCTTTGTTAATATATGTTCTTTCTTTATTTCCTTCAATTTTCTTAACTAGAAAATGATCTACATCTAAGTCTTCCAATAAGTCATTAACTTTCCAAACATCATCTATCGCAATTAAGTACCTCTCATCGGACGATAAGGTATTTAGAATACCTAAAAGCTCTATAAAATTATGAAGTTAGTTCTCAAAGAGTTGGAATACAAATTGGACAAGTTAGATATCAATGGAGCATCGACATCTAACTTGTCCAATTTGTAATCCAACTCTATGAGAACTAACTTCACAATTTTATCCCCAACTTTCAAATCTGACAGGGAGACCCAAACCCTATGGGGAAACTCTTATCTCATCCTTTCATAATTGAAAACCTCCTGCATAAGTATTGTCTCTCCTAAGCCACCCATTCCGTAAATTCCTGACACCCTGAACCCAATGTCAACATGGGATTTGCATCAAAAAGGTTCACTTCAATATTGGCAATATAGCCATCTAATCCATCAATTTGAGAACCATTTACTAATGAAATGTAGACTAAATCTTCTGGTACTTCCTATTTTGGTTGCTTATTTACAATTCTTTGAAAATTTCCTCAGATGACAACCAGTTGGGCCTTCATCATTCTAACCAAGTAAAATTATGTAATAAGCTTGAGATGCTTAAAAGTAGAGTGATTCTTAAGGGCCTTGATCTATTAGCTCTGCACAAAGATTCTAAACTTGACAATTGCATCATTGAGCTTGTAAAGTAATAGGGAAAGTTCTAGGGCACTAGGCGAGTAAATCTTCTTATGGATCTCATGTTCTATCAACCTAATGGTGGGCCTCAAATGAGAATGGTGAAATTAGAAAGTAGTGGTGATGTTTTTGAGAGCTCAAACTCTACTTCTTGTACAGAAGTCAGAAATGTGTGCCATAAGAACTCTACTACATCCCCTACCATAGCAAAAGTTGTCTTCGACTCCTCTGCTTGATTCAACTATAGTAGTTTGATATCCTCTCCTTGAATTATTTATTTTCTCATGGTATTGCTGGAAATAAACTGTGATCATATCGCAGGCATAATAGAATATAAAATTTTTACGATTTTCGATCAGATCTCGATAATTGAATAACTTGAATAATAAAACATGAATTGTAAAACAAGAAATTGTACCTAATTAATTTTTCCCGTTGAAATCCTTTGAAAGTTTTTCGTTGTGTCAACCACAATTTGTTCACATGCCCAACTTTTAATGAAATCCACAGAGCGACTTCTTAACTTTTGAGAGGAATTAAGTAGGAATACTAGCTCCCTGATGCTTACTCCTATTTATAGAAAAAGCATTAAGGTTTTAAAACTTTTTATGAAAATTAAATTCCTTAATTATAATTAAAG
>JAOTJB010339963.1:0-12568 GCA_027123815.1 Erythroxylum minutifolium
GCTGCAAGGCACTTTAGGTGGGAAAAACAGCATGTTCACACGGCCGCAAGTTTCGAACGAGCTGTTTTTCCCACAGAAGGTGTCCAACGGGCTGTTTTTCCCATAGAAAGAGCCTAACGGGCTATTTTTCCCACGGAAAGTGCCTTGCGACCATGCCAGCGGGCTATTTTTCCACTGAAGGTGCCCAACGGGCTGTTATTCCCAGCGAAAGTGCCCAACAGGCTGTTATTCCCACCGAAAGTGCCCAACAGGCTGTTATTCCCACCGAAAGTGCGTTGTGGTCATGCCAAATGGCTGTTTTGCCCACCGAAGGTTTGTCAACGGGTTGTTTTCTGCACCGAATGTTCCCAACGGTTGTTTTTCCCACCCAAGGTGCCCAACGGGCTGTTTTTCCCATCGAAAGTGCCCAATGGGCTGTTTTTCCCACCAAAGGTGCCTAACGGGCTATTTTTCCCATCAAAAGTGCCCAATTGGCTGTTATTCACACCGAAAGTGCCTTGTGGTCATGCTAATGGGTTGTTTTTCCCACCGAAGATGCCAACGTGCTATTTTTTCCACCGAAAGTGCCCAACTGGTTTTTTTTCACATCGAAAAGTGCCTTGGACATGCCAACGGGCTGTTTTTCCCAACGAAGGTGTGCCAACAAGTTGTTTTTCTCATAGAAAGTGCCCAACGGGTGTTTTTCCCCTAAAAAGTGCCTTGCAGCCTTGCCAATGGACTGTTTTTCCAATCGAAGGTATGCCAACGGGCTATTTTTCTCACTAAAAGTGCCCAACAGGCTGTTTTCCCACCGAAAGTGTCTTGCGACAGTGCCAACGGGCTTTTTTTCGACCAAAAGTGCCTTGCAGCCGTGCCAACGGGCTATTTTTCCCACCAAAAGTGCCCAACAGGTTATTTTTTAGATCAAAAACTGCCTTGCGGATGTGCCAACGGGCTGTTTTTTCCCACAGAAGGTGTGCTAACAGCTTGTTTTTCCCACAGAAAATGCCCAACGGGTTGTTTTTAGAAAGTGCCTTGCAGCTTTGCCAATGGACTGTTTTTCCCACCGATGGTGTGCCAACTGGCTGTTTTTCCCACTAAAAGTGCCCAACGGGCTGTTTTTCCCACCGAAAGTGTCCTGCGGCCATGCCAACGGGCTATTTTTTCTACCAAAAGTGCCTTGCGGTTGTGCCAACGGGCTGTTTTTCCCACCTAAAGTGCCTTGCGGAGGTGCCAACGGGCTGTTTCTCCCGCTGAAGGTGTGCCAACGGGTTGTTTTTTCCACAAAAAATGCCGAACGACCTATTTTTCCAACCGAAAGTGCCTTGTGGCCATGCCAATAGGCTTTTTTTGCAACTGAAGGCACCCAATGGGCTGTTTTTCCCATCGAAAGTGCCTTGGGGTCATGGCAACAAGCTGTTTTCCCACCGAAGGTGGCAACGCGCTATTTTTCCCGCTGAAAGTGCCCAACGGGTTATTTTTCAGATCAAAAAGTGCCTTGCGGTCGTGCCAACGGGCCATTTTTTTAGACCAAAGGTGTGCCAACAGGTTGTTCTTCCCACAGAAGGTGCCCAACAGGCTATTTTTCCCATAGAAAGTGCCTTGTGGCCATGCCAACGGGCTATTTTTCCCACCAAAAGTGCCCAACGGGCTATTTTACCCATCGAAGGTTAGTCAATGGCCTGTTTCTCCCACCGAAGTTGCCAACGGGCTGTTCTTCGCACCTAAATTACCTTGCGGAAATGCCAACAGGCTGTTTCTCTCGTCAAAGGTGTGCTAAGGGGTTATTTTTCCCACAAAAAGTGCTCAACGGGCTATTTTTCCCACCGAAAGTGCCTTGTGGCTGTGCCAATGGGATATTTTCCCACCCAAGGTGCCCAATGGGCTGTTTTACCCATCGAAAGTGCCGAACGTGTTGTTATTCCCACCGAAAGTGCCTTGCGGTCATGCCAACGGGCTATTTTTTTCCACCGAAAGTGCCCAACGGGTTATTTTTCAGACCGAAAACTGCCTTGCGGACATGCCAACGGGCTGTTTATCCCCTCGAAAATGCCCAACGGGCTATTATTCCCACCGAAAGTGCCTTATGGTCATGACAACGGGTTTTTTTCCCCCTCCGAATGTGCCCAACGAGCTATTTTTCCCACCAAAAGTGCCGAACGGGTTATTTTTTAGATCAAAAAGTGCCTTCCAGGCATGCCAACGGGCTGTTTATCCCCTTAAAGATGTGGCAACGGGTTGTTTTTCCCACTAAAAGTGCCTTGGGGTCATGCCAACGAGCTGTTTTTCCCTTCGAAGGAGCCCAACGGGCTATTTTCCCACCGAAAGTGCCTAACGGGTTATTTTTTAGACCGAAAAGTGCCTTGCGGATGTGCCAACAGGTTGTTTTTCCCACCGAAGGTGTGCTAACGGGTTGCTTTTTCCACCGAAAGTGCCCACATCCTATTTTTCCCATAGAAAGTGCCTTACAGCCTTGCCAACGGGCTATTTTTCCCACCGAAGGTGTGCCAACGGGCTATTTTTCCCACTAAAAGTAACCGACGGGCCATTTTTCCCAGCAAAAGTGTGTTGCGGCCATGCAAATGGCCTGTTCTTCCCACCGAAAGTACCTTAGAGCTGTGCCAATGGGCGGTTTTGCCCACTAAAGGTGTGCTAACGGGCTGTTTTTCCCACTAAAGGTGCCTTGCGGTCGTGCCAACAACCTGTTTTACCCACTGAAGGTGTGCCAACGGGTTGTTTTACCCACTGAATGATAGCCAACGGGTTGTTTTTCGCATCGAAAGTTCCCAACGAGCTGCTTTCCCACCAAATGGTTGTTTTTCCCACAAAAAGTGCCCAACGGGCTATTTTTCCCACCGAAAGCGCCTTACGGCAGTGCCAACAGGCTGTTTTTCCCACCGAAAGTGCCTTGGGGAGGTGCCAACAGGATGTTTCTCCCATCGAAGGGTTGCCAATGGGCTATTTTTCCCACCGAAATTGCCCAACGGGCTGTTTTTCCCACTGAGACTGCAGTGTAGCTGTGCCAATGGGCAGTTATGCCCACCGAAGGTTTGCCAACGGGCTATTTTTCCAATCGCTTTGCCAATGGGTTGTTTCTCAACCGTTGGTGTGCCAACAGGCTGTTTTTGCCTGACAAACTGTTTTTTCCATCCAAAGTGCCTTGTGGCCTTGCCAATGGGCTGTTTTACCCACCAAAGGTTAGCCAACGGGTTGTTTTTCACATCGAAAGTTTTGAACGAGCTATTTTTCCCACCAAAGGTGTCCAAAGGGCTTTCTCACAGAAAGAGCCCAACCGGTTGTTTTTTTCCACCAAAAGTGCCTTGCGGCTGTTCCAACGGGCTTTTTTTTCCACCGAAGGTGCCCAACGGGCTGTTTTTGCTATCGAAAGTACCCAACGGGCTATTATTCCAACCGAAAGTGCCTTGTGGTCATGCCAAACGGCTGTTTTGCTCACCAAAGGTTTGCCAATGAGCTGTTTTTCGCACTGAAAGTTCCCAACAGGCTATTTTTCCCACCCAAGGTCCCCAACGGGCTCTTTTTCCCACCGAAAGTGCCCAAAAGGCTATTTTTCCCACCGAAAGTGCCTTGCGGCCATGCCAACATGCTGTTTTTCCCACCGCAGGTGCTCAACGGGCTGTTTTCCCACCGAAAGTGCCCAACTGGTTGTTATTTGCACTGAAAGTGCCTTGTGATCATGTCAATGGGCTGTTTTCCCACCGAAGGTGCCAACGTGCTATTTTTCCCACCGAAAGTGCCCAACGGGTTATTTTTCCCATCGAAAGTGCCTTGCGGAGGTGCCAAAAGGCTGTTTCTCCCACCGAAGGTGTGCCAACAGGCTATTTTTTCTACTAAAAAGTGCCCATCGGGCTGTTTTTTGCACCGAAAGTGCTTTGTGGTCGTTCCAACAAGCTGTTTTTCCAACCAAAGGAACCCAACAGGTTGTTTTTCCCATCGAAAGCACCCAACGGGCTGTTATTCCCACTAAAAGTGCCTTGTGGTCATGCCAACGGGCTGTTTTTCCGAACGAAGGTGCCAACGTGCTATTTTTCCCGCTGAAAGTGCCCAACAGGTTATTTTTTAGATCAAAAAGTGCCTTGCGGATGTACCAACGGGCTATTTTTCCTACCGAAGGTGTGCCAACAGGTTGTTTTTCCCACAGAAAGTGCCCAACGGGTTGTTTTTCCCATAAAAAGTCCATTGTGGCCGTGACAACGGGCTGTTTTTCCTACCAAAAGTGCCCAACGGGCTGTTTTTCCCACCGAAGTTGCCAACGGGCTATTCTTCCTTCCTAAATTACCTTACAAAGGTGCCAACAGGCTATTTCTCCCGTCAAAGGTGTGCCCAACAGGCTGTTTTTCCCATCGAAAGTGCTATTTTTCAGTGGGAAAAACAAGGGGCTGTTTTCCCACTGAAAGTGCCCAACAAGTTGTTTTTCCCACCGAAAGTGCCTTGTGATTATGCCAATGGGCTGCTTTTCCCACCCAAGGTGCCCAACGGGCTGTTTTACCCATCGAAGGTGCCCAACGTGTTGTTATTCCCACCGAAAGTGCCTTGTGGTCATGCCAACGGGCTGTTTTTTCCATCAAAGGTGCCCAACCGGCTATTTTTCCCATCGAAAGGGCCCAACAGGTTATTTTTCAGACCAAAAAGTGCCTTGTGGACATGCCAACGGGTTGTTTATCCCCTCTAAAGTGCCCAACGGGCTATTATTCCCACCGAAAGTGCCTTGTGGTCATGCCAACGGGCTGTTTTTCCCACCGAATGTGCCCAACGGACTATTTTTCCCACCAAAAGTGCCGAACGGGTTATTTTTCAGACCGAAAAGTGCTTTGCAGACATGCCAGTTGGCTGCTTATCCCCTCAAAGATGTGCCAACAGGTTGTTTTTGCCACTGAAAGTGCCTTGTGGTCATGTCAACGGGTTGTTTTTCCCTCCAAAGGAGCCCAACGGGCTATTTTTCCCACCAGAAGTGCCCAACGGGTTATTTCTTAGATCGAAAAGTGCCTTGTGGACGTGCCAACGGGCTTTTTTTACCACCGAAGGTGTGCTAACGGGTTGCTTTTCCCACCAAAAGTGCCCAACGGGCTGTTTTTCCCACAGAAAGTGCCTTGCAGCCTTGCCAACGAGCTGTTTTTCCCACTAAAAGTGCCCAATGGGCTATATTTCCCAGCGAATTACATTGCGGCGTTGCCAACGGCCTATTTTTCCCACCGAAAGTGCCTTAGGGCTGTGCCAACTGGTAATTTTGCCCACTGAAGGTGTGCTAACGGGCTGTTTTTCCTATTGGAGGTACCCAACAGGCTGTTTTTCCCACTGAAGGTGCATTGTGGCCATGCCAATGAGCTGTTTTGCCCACCGAAGGTGTGCCAACGGGCTGTTTTACCCACTGAATGATAGCCAACGAGTTGTTTTTCGCACCGAAAGTTCCCAACGAGCTGTTTTCCCACAAAAGGGCTATTTTTCCCACAAAAAGTGCTGAACGGGCTATTTTTCCCCCCAAAAGTGTCTTGCGATCGTGCCAACAGGTTGTTTTTCCCACCGAAGGTGCCCAATGGGCTGTTTTTCCCACCGAAAGTGCCTTCCAGAGTGCCAACAGGATGTTTCTCTCGTCGAAGGTGTGCCAATGGGCTGTTTTTCCCACTAAAAGTGCCTTGCGGCCATGCCAACATGCTGTTTTTCCCATCAAAAGTGCCCAATGGGCTATTATTTCCACCAAAATTGTCTTGTGGTCATGCCAACAAGCTATTTTTCCCACCGAAGGTGCCCAACGGGCTATTTTTCCCACCGAAAGTGCCCAATGGGTTATTTTTCAGACCGAAAAGTGCCTTGCAGATGTGCCAACGGCCTATTTTTCCTACAGAAGGTGCACCAACGGGTTGATTTTCACATCGAAAGTGCCCAACGGGCTATTTTTCCCATAGAAAGCGCCTTGCAACCTTGCCAATGGACTATTTTCCCACTGAAGGTGTGCCAACAGGGTGTTTTTCTCTTTAAAAGTGCCGAATGGGCTGTTTTTCCTAGCAAAAGTGCACTATGGCCCTACCAATGGGCTGTTTTTCCCGCTGAAGGTGTGCCAACGTGTTATTTTTCCCATCAAAAGTGCCCAATGAGCTATTATTCCCACCGAAAGTGCCTTGTGGGCATGCCAACAGGCTGTTTTTCCAACCGAAGGTGCCCAACGGGCTGTTTTTCCCGCTGATAGTGTGCCAACGGGTTGTTTTTCCAATCGAAGTTGCCCAACATGCTGTTTTTTCCATCAAAAGTCCATTGCGACCAACAGGCTGTTTTGTCCGTCGAAGGTTTGCCAACGAGCTATTTTTCGCACCGAAGATTCCCAACGAGCTGTTTTTCCCACCCAAGGTGCACAACAGGCTGTTTTTCCACCAAAAGTGCCTTTCGGCCGGGCCAATGGGCTATTTTGCCCACTGACAGTGTGCCAACAAGCTGTTTTTTCGACAAAAGGTGGCCAACGGGATGTTTTTCCCACCGAAAGTGCCTTGCAGCCGTGTCAACGGGCTGTTTTACCCACCGAAGATGTGCCAACAGGTTGTTTTTCCCAACGAAGGTGCCCAACTGGCTCTTTTCCCACCGAAAGTGCCTTACGGCCTTGCCAACGGGTGGTTTTGCCCATCGAAGGTTTGCCAATGGGCTGTTTTTCCCACCGAAAGTGCTCAATGGGTTGTTTTTCCAGCCAAAGGAGCCTAACGGGCTATTTTTCCAATCGAAAATGCCCAACGGGCTATTTTTCCCACCAAAAATGCCCTGTGGCTATGCCAACGGGTTTTTTTCTCACAGAAAGTGCCTTGTGGCTGTGCCAACGGGCTATTTTTCCCACCAAAAGTGTCTTAAGGCTGATTCAACGGGCTGGTTTGCCCACCGAATGTGTGCCAACAGGCTGTTTTTCCCGCCGAAGGTGCCCAACGGGCTGTTTATCCCATCGAAATGCCCAATGGGCTGTTTTTCCCATCGAAACTGCCTTATATAGGTGCCAACTGGTTGTTTCTCCCACCGAAGGTGTGCAAACGGGCTATTTTTCCCACCGAAAATGCCCAACAGATAGTTTTTCCCATAGATAGTGCCTTGCAACCATGCCAACGGGCTGCTTTTTCCACCAAAAGTGCCTAACTGGCTATTTTTCCATTGAAAGTTCCTTGCGGTCGTACCAACGGGTAGTTTTGCCCCTCGAAGTTATGCCAATGAGCTGTTTTTGCCACCAAAGGTGACAAACGGATTGTTTTTCCAACCGAAATTGCATTGTGGTCGTACCAACAGGTGGTTTTGCCCACCGAAGGTTTGCCAATGGGCTGTACGAGCTATTTTTCCCACCAAAGGTGGCCAAAGGGCTGTTTTTTTCCACCGAAAGTGCATTGTGGCCATGCCAACGGGCGGTTGTGCCCACCGAATGTTTGTCAACGGGCTATTTTTCCCACTGAAATTGCCCAACGGGTTGTTTTTCACACTGAAGGAGCCTAACCGGCTATTTTCCAGCCGAAGGTGTGCCAACGGGCTGTTTTTCCCATCAAAAGTACCCAACGAGCTATTTTTCCCATTGAAAGTGCCTTGTGACCGTACGAACGGGCTGTTTTCCCATCGAAGGTGTCCAACGAGCTGTTTTTCCCACTGAAAGTGCCTTGTGGTCGTGCCAATAGGCTGTTTTTCCCATCTAAGTTGCCCGACATTCTGATTTTTCCAACAAAATTGTCTTATGGCCATGCCAACAGGCTATTTTGCCTACTGAAGGTTTGCCAACTGGCTATTTTTCACACCGGAAGTTCCCAACGCGCTATTTTTCCCACCCAATGCGCACAACATTCGATTTTTCCCACCGAAATTGTCTTTTGGTCATGCCAATGGGCTATTTTTCCCACCGAAGGTGTGCCAACAAGCTGTTTTTCCCACCAAAGGTGGCCAACGGGATGTTTTTGACACTGAAAGTGCTTTGCGACCGTGTCAACAGGCTGTTTTGCCCACCGAAGGTGTGCCAATGGGCTGTTTTTCCACTAAAGCTTCCTAAAAGGCTATTTTTCCCATCAAAAGTGCCTTGCGGTTGTGCCAATCGGATATTTTTCCCACCGAACGTTTCCCACTGAAATTACCCAACGAGCTATTTTTCCCACCGAAAGTGCCTTGTGGCTATGCCAATGAGTTGTTTTACCCACCATAGGGGTGCCAACGGGCTGTTTTTCCAAATGAAGGTACCTAAGGGTTATTTTTCCCTCCTAAAGTGCCTTATGGCCGTGGCAACGGGTTGTTTTACCCACCGAAAGTGCCTTGTGGTCATGCCAACGAGCCGTTTTGCCTGCCCAAGGTTGGCCAACGGCTATTTTTCCCACCAAAAGTGCCTAACTAGTTGTTTTTCCCATCGAAAGTGTCTTGTGGTTGTGCCAACGGGCTATTTTACCCATCGAAGGTTTGCCAATGGGTTGTTTTTCCCACTGAAGTTGCCTAACGGGCTCCTTTTCCCATCGAAAGTGCCTTGTGGTCCTACCAACGAGTAGTTTAGCCTACCAAGGGTGTGCCAACGAGCTGTTTTTGCCACCAAAGGTGAGCAACGGATTGTTTTTCCCACCGAAATTGCATTGTGGCTGTGCCAACAGGTGGTTTTACCCACCGAAGGTTTGCCAATGGGCTGTACGAGTTGTTTTTCCCACCAAAGGTGGCCAAAGGGTTGTTTTTCCTACCGAAAGTGCATTGTGGCCGTGCCAACTGGCGGTTTTGCCCACCGAATGTTTGCCAACGGGCTGTTTTGCCCACCAAAATTGCCCAACGGGTGTTTTTCACACTGAAGGAGCCCAACCGACTATTTTCCTGCCGAAGGTGTGCCAACGAGCTATTTTCCCATCAAAAGTGCCCAACGGGCTATTTTTCCCACCGAAAGTACCTTGTGGCTGTGCCAACGGACTGTTTTTCCCATCGAAGGTGCCCAACGGGCTATTTTTCCCACCGAAAGTGGCTTGCGGCTGTGCCAACGGACTGTTTTTTCAATCGAAAGTGTCTTGAGGATGTTTCAACGGGCTATTTTGCCCACCGAATGTTCCTAAGGGGCTATTTTCCTATAAAAGGTGCACAACGGGCTATTTTTCCAACCGAAAGTGCCTTCCAGAAGTGCCAACAGGCTGTTTCTCCCATCGAAGGAGTGCCAACGGGTTGTTTTTCCCATCGAAAGTGCCCAACGGGTAGTTTTTCCCACCAAAAGTGCCCAAAGGGCTGTTTTTCCCCTAGAAAGTGCCTTGCAGTTGTGCCAATGGGCTGTTTTTCCCACCGAAGGTGTGCCAACGGGCTGTTTTTCCCACTGAAAGTGCCCAACAAGCTGTTTTTCCCAACAAAAGTGCCTTGCGAATGCGCCAACAGGTTGTTTTTTCCACCGAACGTGTCCAACGGGCTAATTTTCCCACTGAAAGTGCCTTGTGGCCGTGCCAATGGGATGTTTTTCCCATCAAAGGTGCCCAACGGGCTATTTTTCCCATCGAAAGTGCCTTGTGGCTGTGCCAACGGGCTGCTTTTCCCACCAAAGGAGCCCAACGGGCTGTTTTTCCCACCGAAGTGCCCAATGGGCTGTTTTTCCCATCGAAAGTGCCTTACGGAGGTGCCAACTGGTTGTTTCTCCCACCGAAGGTGTGCCAACGGATTGTTTTTCCCACCGAAAGTGCCCAATGGATAGTTTTTCCCAAAGATAGTGCATTGCAACCGTGTCAACGGGCTATTTTTCCCATTAAAAGTGCCCAACGGGCTTCTATTCCCACCGAAAATGCCTTGTGGTTGAGCCAACAGGCTGTTTTTCCTACCGAAGGTGCCCAACGGGCTATTTTTCCCATAGAAGATGCCTTGCGACCTTGCCAACGGGTTGTCTAGCCCACTGATGGTGTGCCAACGGGCTATTTTTCCCTTCGAAGTTACCCGAAATGCTGATTTTTCCAATGAAAGTGCCTTGTGGCCGTGCCAACGGGTTGTTTTTCCCATTGAAAGTGCCTTGTGGTCGTGCCAACGGGTTGTTTTTCCCATCAAAGGTGCCCAACAAGCTATTTTTCCCACCGAAAGTGCCTTGGGGCTGTGCCAACGGATTGTTTTTCCCATCAAAAGTGTCTTGAGGAAGTTTCAATGGGCTATTTTGCCCACCGAAGGTTCCTAAGGGACTTTTTTTCCTATAAAAGGTGCACAACAGGCTATTTTTCCAACCGAAAGTGCCTTCCAGAGGTGCCAACAGGCTGTTTCTCCCATCGAAGGAGTGCCAACGGGTTGTTTTTCCCATAGAAAGTGCCCAACGGGTAGTTTTTCCCACAGAGAGTGCCTTGCAACTGTGTCAATGTGCTGTTTTTGCGGCTGAAGTTGTGCCAACGGGCTGTTTTTCAAATCAAACGTGCCCAACGGGATGCTATTCCCACTGAAAGTGCCTTGTGGTCATGCCAACAGGCTATTTTTCCCACCGAAAGTTCCTTATGGTCGTGCCAACGGGCTGTTTTGTCAACTGACGGTGTGCCAATAGGCTATTTTTCCCATCAAAGTCACCCGACAGACTATTTTTTCCATCAAAAGTGCCTTATCGCCATGCCAACAGGCTATTTTCCCTACCGAAGGTGTGCCAACGGGTTGTTTTCCCACCGATGTTGCCTAATGAGTTGTTTTTCCCATCAAAAGTGCCTTGCAGTCGTGCCAACGAGCTGTTTTGCCCACCGAAGGTTTGCCAACGGGTTGTTTTTCCCAGCGAAGGTGCCCAACGGGCTGTTTTTCCCACGATAAGTGCCTTAGGGCTGTCCCAATAGGCTATTTTCCCACTGAAGGTGTGCCAACGGGCAGTTTTTCCCACCAAAGTTACCCAACGGGTTGTTTTTCCCACCGAAAGTTCCTTGCGACCTTGCCAGCAGGCTCTTTTGCCCACCGAACGTGTATCAATGGACTGTTTTTCCCACCGAAGGTGCCCAACAAGCTTTTTTTCCCACCGAAAGTGCCTTGGGGTAGTGCCAACGTGTCGTTTTTCCCACCGAAGGTGTGCCAACGGCTTGTTTTTCCCACCAAAAGTGCCCAAAGGGTTGTTTTTCCTCTAGAAAGTGCCTTGCAGCTGTGCCAATGGGCTGTTTTTCCCATCGAAGGTGTTCCAACGAGCTGTTTTTCCCAGCAAAAGTGCCTTGCGAATGCGCCAACGGGTTGTTTTTTCCACCAAATGTGTCCAATGGGCTAATTTTCCCACCGAAAGTGCCTTGTGGCCCTGCCAATGGGATGTTTTTCCCGTCGAAGGTGCCCAACGAGCTATTTTTCCCATCAAAAGTGCCTTGTGGCTATGCCAACGGGCTATTTTTCCCACCGAAGGTGCCCAACGGGCTGTTTTTCCCACCGAAAGTGCCTTGCGGAGGTGCCAACTGGTTGTTTCTCCCACCGAAGGTGTGCCAACGAATTGTTTTTCCCACCAATAGTGCCGAACGGATAGTTTTTCCTAAAGATAGTGCATTGCAACTGTGCCAACGGGCTGTTTTTCCCATCAAAAATGCCCAACGGGCTGTTATTCCCACCGAAAGTGCCTTGTGGTCGAGCCAACAGGTTGTTTTTCCTACCGAAGGTGCCCAACGGGTTGTTTTTCCCACCGAAGGTGCCTTGCGACCTTGCCAACGGGTTGTCTGGCCCACTGATGGTGTGCCATGGTGCTATTTTTCCCTTCGAAGTTACCCGACATGCTGATTTTTCCAACGAAAGTGCCTTGTGGCGGTGCCAACAGGCTGTTTTACCCACTGAAGGTTTGCCAATGGCCTATTTTTCACACCGAAATTTCCCAACGGGCTGTTTTTCCCACCCAAGGTGCACAACATTAAGTTTTTCCAACCGAAATTGCCTTTCGGTCGTGCCAATGGGCTATTTTGCCCACCGAAGGTGTGGCAACAAGCTGTTTTTCCCACCAAAGGTGGCCAAGGGGATGTTTTTCTCACCAAAAGTGCTTTGCGGATGTGTCAACGGGATGTTTTGCCCACCAAAGGTGTGCCAACGGACTGTTTTTTCTACTGAAGCTTCCTAAAGGGCTGTTTTTCCCATCAAAAGTGCCTTGCGGTCGTGCCAATAGGCTGTTTTGCCCATCGAACTTTTTCCAATGGGCTATTTTTCCCACCGAAATTGCCCAATGGGTTGTTTTTCCCACCGAAAGTGCCTTATGGCTATGCCAATGAGCTGTTTTGCCTACCGAAGGTGTGCCAACGGGTTGTTTTTCCAAACTAAGGTACCTTAGGGCTATTTTTCCCACCTAAACTGCCTTACGGCCGTGCCAACGGGCTATTTTGCCCACCGAAAGTACCTTGTGGTCGTGCCAACAGGCCGTTTTGCAGGCCTAAGGTTGGCCAACGGTTATTTTTCCTACCAAAAGTGCCTAACTAGCTGTTTTTCCCATCGAAAGTGTCTTGTGGTCATGCCAACGGGCTGTTTTACCCGCTGAAGGTTTGCCAATAGGTTGTTTTTCCCATCGAAGTTGCTTAACGGGTTGTTTTCCCTTCGAAATTGCCTTGTGGACATACCAACGGGCAGTTTTGCCTACCAAAGGTGTGCCAATGAGATATTTTTGCCTCCAAAGGTGACCAACGGATTGTTTTTCCCACCAAAATATAATTGTGGC
>JAOTJB010339981.1:0-12566 GCA_027123815.1 Erythroxylum minutifolium
TTTTCATAACACACATTTATTCACAATTAAACCGGGACATGTCATGAATGCATGTACAATCATTTACATGTGCAAAACTTCGCTATTTACTATTCATGTGCATCTATAAATGCATGAATATGTCAATACACTTTTACACATCCCCGTTCCAAATTACCATATTACCCTTCCCATAGGTAAGGGGATGTTACACTCATTCAATGTCCATTTTCCTTTTTGACAACTATAACTCAACTAGAAGCTGATTGAATTGTGGAGGAAGTCTTCCGAAAATTCAATCTTCGATGTCTTTAGTTTTTTTACAAGATGAAACATTTTAAGTATGTACTCCTTTATTTTCCCATTACCTTTACACCTCATAAAGATAAGTTTCCTTAAAGTTGCACTTGTCTTTGCCTTCCTTTTGACAAGCCGTTCCTCAAGGATATCAAGGAATCATTTGACATCTGTTACCTTAGGCATGGTGTCCAAAACTATATTTGGGATAACATTCTTCATGATCATGAAAATTGCACAGTTGGAGCGATCCCACCTCTCAAATACTCTTTGATTCTCAAGAGAGCTTTGATTTATAAGAGGTGCAGTATGTAACTCTCTTAATGCAAGGTCTAAATCCATACTTCCTAAAACCATAGTCACCTTATTTTTTTAAGTCTTAAGGTTGCTACCACTAAGCACCAGATACTATTAATTGTGGCAGTGACAGAAAAGCATTAACTCTATTATCTATATAGAAAACATCATATAAAGCATAATCAGCTAATATATATACGTAAACATAACCAAATAACTGATTAATTATTTCACTAATGACAATCTATCTCAAGATGACTGCAGTGACATTGAATATAGTCTTTAGACAAAGAATCAACTCACGATTAGTTATCTTGGTGTAGTAATCAAGTATTGATAATAAGATTCAATCAAGTCCTTAGCTTTTCTTTGGGCTAACTTAGTAATCACAATGGATGCCTAATAATCATCACACACTCATCACTACATGTGCATGTAAGTTTTTTTTTCAAACAACAATCTTCCTTTGGGCTGACATGTTGCTCACGTAAAGAAAAGCACACACACCACCTTAATAATTCACAATCGAAAATTTTCCACAATAGAAGTCACTTTGGTGATTATACTGCTTTACCCGATCAAAATGAAGAATCAAGCATACTTAGTTTAAAATTATTAAAAATTAATCATTAAACACAAGTAGTCCAAATATATGCAACAATAAAAGCACATGAAATTGGCGTAATTAATCCATATAAATAAAACATAATAAACCAAAGTTATAAATTTATTCCAAATAAATTATGCTCAACAATAATAAATATGCCACAAAATAAAATTATTATTATTGTTGTACCATAACATATTTATTATTCCATAAAAGAAATAATAATAACAACAAGAATATTTTTATTTTTATTATGATAATTAAGAAAAATAACCCATTATAATCAAATCTATTTTGGAAACCAAATAATAAATGTCATACCATGGATTTTAAAGACTTAAGCCCTAAAAACCAAGTTAACCACCAAAATGCAAATTAAAGGCTTATGTCTTATAAGGCCCACTTGTAATAACAAATGTTAAGTTGTCAAAGGTTATGAACAACGTCGTCTTTTTCATCCTTTTGACATATATTTGAAGATTTGTTTTAAGAATTTACAACACAATTTTGTCATATATATTTTTCTGTGATTATGGCTCTAGTAATACTGAATCAAATTAACAAAAGTAATTTGCACAAATAAAATCCAAACATGAATTTTAACCAATTTCAATAATAATCACCATAAAGTCATAGGTTTTTAACTAAATAACTATTTGAATTTAAAACATTATCAAAACTTCAAATAATCATTACAAACTAAATCCAAACAATTTTAGGGTAATATTTGCTTTGAAGCTACTCAATGGAAATAGGGAATAAGTCTTGCCTAGAGTATTAAGAAGAAGAAATATGGTGGACGTGTACATGAATCTGTGAGCGAGAAATGGGAGATTTCCAGTAAAGAATGGAAGAGATCTAGGGAACATAATCTTTTGATTGAACGTATTCACACAAAATGATAAATGGGAAGCGTTATAAAACCGGATAAATAAATTGTTCATATTGTTTAGATACATTAATCAAAGACCATGCCCATTTTATTAAACTTATAGATGTAGTGACCAATTTAGCCCATCATTAATTAGTAATTACACACTAAAAAATTCTATATATATATATATATATCAGTCTCCACATTTTTATAAAATGGCACGGATCACTAAAAGAATTAGATTACTTCAATTAGGTCCTTAAATTTTAAAACTAAAATATGCATATGATTATTTATTATAATATATATACATTTACATATCCATACGCATTTGTAATTATGTAGGCAAATGGTGCATAGTCTAAAATTCTAACATTATTTGCATAATCTATTAAGTACATATGTGTGCATGAGAAAGTATCATAAATTTAAGTTAGTCTAGTCACGTCTCTTTACTTTTCTGGAGAGTTTTGTGTTGCTCCTTAAGCGATTACAACTTGCTTGCTTGTCATTTTCTTTATATTTATATAACTTAAGCTTGAAGGCTAGACATACAATTTTCTAGAGATAAGTAATCAACTCATAAAAACACACCTTGAAGTAGATAAATGTGAAAAGGGGCAAGCTATTGAGGTCTCACTTAATAGTACCATGCCACATGTACACATTAAAAGTAAATAAATAAAAGTGGGGCACGTTTATGTGATATATATATATATATATATATATTTCTTCTTCTTCTTTTAAAGAGTGCAATTGTGGATAGCCTTTCCATTAGTTTTGTAACAATAGTAAAATTTTTCTAAGAGAGAAGACGCAATCACTCCGCTTTTTATGGTGCAGTGCTAATTGAAGATTAATTGCCGAAAGTTCTTTAAGTGTTCTCATTCAGGTGAAATCTCTCTAATGTTTTTCATGTTGTTACCAAAAATTAATTTTCTTAAAGAATTATTTTAATATTGCCTCCAGTGATGCTAGGAAAGAACAATTTGTATTAACTATTATTTTCATATATTGGAAGATTCGACTGGCTTGTGCCTATAGTTTTTACTCCTCCCACCAGAGAGGTTTTCTATGTTAAGGATTGGTTGTTGATTATTTCAAAGTGTCATTTTCTTGTTTATTTGTGTAAGAACTATAATTGATTGATTCCTTATGGTCAGTATTTGGGAAAATTAACTTGGTTATTCCACTACGATCTTAGTTTATTATGTTCTTTTCCTAACAAAGCGGTACCAAAGCTATTGGTTTAATTATCTTATGGAGCCATAGAGGGAAAGTTTCAAAAGATGGTAAGTCTGACCAGCACCAATTACCACATATGGAAGAATAAGATAAAGTATCTTCTATTTGTGATAAAGTTGCACTTACCAGTGTTTTCCAATTAAAAAAAATTGAAGTTCAAACTGATGAGGAATGGAAGTTTGAGTACGAGTAAGTGTGTGGGTTTACTAAGGAATTTGTTAAGGATAATGTGTACAACTATATCTGTAGAGAGATAAATATAAAAACCTTACATAACAAGCTAGAGGAGTTGTATGCTTTAAAGATTGACAACAAAAAACTATGTTATTTAACGAGATTGATGCTACTGAAATACTATAAAGGTATGTCAATAGCAGATCACTTGGATGAATTTTAAGGGATTATAAATCAGTTGTCAGACAATGAGGTACTTACTTCATTATCAGACTTGTGGGAGACCTTGAAGATCTCCTTAACCAATTCTACTCCAAATGGTGATGTAATGATGGATTTTGTTAAAAGTGTTGTTCTAAATGAAGAGATGAAACGACAGTCACAAGGTACTTACTCTTCTTTGTTAAAGATTTTGGCAACAACATCTAGACGGAGAAGTCAAACTAAGAGTTTTGAAGAGTAGAGATAAGAGCAGGGGAAAATCTAACAAATTTGCCAATATTGAATGCCATTATAATTATAAGAAAGGGCATATTAAAAGGTATTGTCAAAAGCTTATGAGAGAGAAAGAGAAGAGCCGAGGTAAAGATGAGAAGAAAGATGACAACAATGATAATGATAGAGTTAATTCATTCCATATCACGTACGAGTACAATATGGTTAACTTCTCATAAGACCAATTGGGTTATTAATAATGGTGCTTCCATCTATGTAACATCTCATCGAGATTTCTTCATATCTACACACAAGGTGATTATGGAGTTATGATTGGAGATGTTTGCTTGGAGAGTTTTTCTGATACAAAATTATTTTTTAGAGATGTTAGATATGTCCTAGATATTCAATTGAATTTGATTTCTACATGTAGGCTTGATGAGTAGGGATCCTGTAACACCTCTAACAATAGCCAATAAAAATTCACAAAGGGGTTTTTAATTATGGCCAGAGACAGTAAGTGCTATACTATTTATCAATTGCATGCAAAGCTCTTTGAAAATATTATGAATGCTTTAGAGCATGAGAGTACAATTGAGTTATGGCACAAGAGACTCGATCATCTTAGCAAGAAAGGTTTGACAATGTTGGTTAAGAAGAAGGTGATATCTGGGATACATAGTGTTCATTTGAGAAACTTTCATTGCTAAGCAACATAGAGTTTCTTTCAGAGATTCATCTCTTTCTAGAAAGAAAATTTTGTTAGATTTAGTACACTATAATGTTTGTGGTCCAGCGAAGACAAGATCACTTGGTGCTCATTATTTTGTAAGTTTTGTTGATGATCACTCGAGGAGGATTTAGGTTGTACATTGAAGACAATGTATCAAGTACTTGGTTTACTTAGGGTTGACATCCAGGCCCGAGCTCAATCTGACCCCTTATTGCTAAGTCCCGAGCCCGATTCGAGGCTTGAGGTAGTAGGCTTGAGCCCAATTCTGACAAGGCTCGAGGTAGCCAGGCCCAAATTTTTTTATAAATTAAAAATACAAAATGACGTCATTTTCACCTGGGTAACCCAAGCCCGGACCTAGGTCGAGGCATAATTTTTCACAAAAAATTAAACTCAAAGCTTAACCTAAGGCCCAGTCAACTAGAGTCTGGATCATTGACTTAGGGCCTGGGCGCAAGCCCAATTGCCATCCCTAGGTGTACTTAAACAATTTTAGGCCCTAATTGAGAGAGAGACTAGGAAAAGTTGAAATGCATTCATATAAACAACAATGGAGAGTATTGTGGCATGTTTGATGAGTATTGCAAACAATAGGGTAGACATCAAACTATACCTCCTAAGAAACCTTAGTTGAATGGAGTAGCTAAGAGAATGAATAAAACTCTAATGGAGAGAGTGAGAAGTTTAATTTTACATGCGAAATTGCCCAAGTCCTTTTGGGGTGAAGCTTTGAGGATAGTTGTACATGTGTTAAATCATTCTCCTTGTGTTTCTTTAGAGTTGGATATTCCTAAATGAATTTGGACTGGAAGAGATGTTTTTTATGATCATTTGTAGGTTTTTATGTAACACATTCTTACACATTCCAAACAATGAGAGGTCTAAACTTCAAATCAAGATACGACAGTGTGTGTTTATTAGGTATGGTCAAGATCAACTTGGCTACAAGTTTTATGATCTAGATTAGAAATAGCTCATGAGGAGTTGTGATGTTATGTTTATTGAGTATTAAACCATCTAGGATATTGATAAAGTTAAGAAGAGTAATTATGAGTCTAATAATGATATCGAAGCCTTCAATAGTAGTACTGAGACAATTTAGAGATGAAGTTTAAGATGAACAATAGGGTACAAATGATGGAGATGCTCCCCTACAACTTGATGATACTAATGACAAATACTAGTACTATAGGTTTTTTTAGTTCCAGTAAGGAGATCTAAGAGAGTAAGACAACTATCTACTACATATTCTTTATATTAATATGTGTTATTAACTAATGTAGGAGAACCTGAGAGCTACGAGGAAGCAATGGAAGATGAATACAGAGAGAAATCGATTGAGGTCATGTGAGATAAGATGACATCCTAACATAAGAATAAGACTTACGAGTTAGCAAAACTACCTAGGGGCAAAAGAGCATTGAAGAGGAGATAGGTGTTTCGGGTCAAGTATGAAGAGCATAATCTACATCCATGGTACAAGGCTAGATTGGTTATGAAATGTTTTAATCTAAGGATAAGCATTAGCTTTGATGAGATCTTCTTACCAGTAGTGAAGATGACATCCATTCATGTAATACTTGGTATAACAGCTAGTCTTCATTTGGAAATCGAGCAAATGGATAAGATAGCCTTCCTTCATGGTGACCTGGAGGAAGAGATATACATGGAGTAGCTAAAGAATTTCAAGGTTAAAGGTAAAAAGGATTATATTTGTAGAATGAAGAAGAGTATTTATGGTTTGAAAGAGGCACCAAGATAGTGGTATAAGAAGTTTGAGTCAATTATGGGGGAGCAAGGCTATAAGAAGACTACTTCTGACTATTGTGTTTTTTATAAGAATCTCTTTAATACTGATTTATTATTCTTTTACCCTACATTGATGACATGGCAATTGTTAATAAGAATGCTTCTATGGTTAATAGGATGAAGAAGCAGTTGAGTAAGTCTTTTGCCTTTAAATACTTAAGGCTAGCAAAGTAGATCTTTGGTTTTAAGATCATTTAGGACAAGAGCACTAAGAAGTTGTGGTTGTCACAAGTACATTAAGAAGGTACTCAAAAATTTAGTATGGACAAGGCTAAAGCGGTAGTTCTCCTCCTTCTCATCACTTCAGATTGAGTTCTAGTTAAAGTCCTTCAATTGAAGAAGAGAAGGTAGAGATGAAACCAATTCCTTATGCTTTGACTATTGGCTTAATATATACGAGCGTATATAATCAATCAAATATTACTCATATAATTGATATAGTTAGTGGATTTCTTTCTAATCCAAGGAAAAAACATTGAGCTACAATTAAATGGATCTTTAAGTATCTACATGGAACTTCTATTATGTGTTTGTGTTTTAGAGATTACAAGTGTATGTTAGTTGGTTATACAAATGCTGACATGGTCAATGATGTTGGTTTGAGTAAATCTACTTAAGGATATTTGATCACTTTCTTAGGGGGAACAGTGTTGTAGTAGACAAGATTACAAAAGTGTGTTAAACTTTCTACTACTGAAGTAGAGTTTACTGTAGCAATAAAAGCATATAAAGAGTTGTTATGGATGAATAAGTTTCTTCAAGAACTTGGTTTTCAACAAGATGAATATGAGTTGTTTTGCGATAGCCAGTATACTATCCATCTTGGTAAGAATTTCCCTTTCCGTTCTCATTCTAAATATATTGATTTAAGGTATCATTGGATAAGAGGTGCATTAAAGATTAAGTTGTTACAACTTGAGAAGGTTCATATTGATGACAATGGTGTGGATATGTTAATGAAGACTCTACTAAGGGAGAAACTTAAGGTTTTTCGTTTGATTGTTAGGATGGCGATCTCTCCTATGTGAGTGTGAGGGTGAGATTTGTTAGGGTCCTGCTCAATGGGACTATGCCACATGAACATCTTAAAAATAAATAAATAAAATTAGGCTATGTGCATGTGATGATGATATTCAATTAGGAATTGGATATTAGAAGTTATGTTTAACTTGAATATTTTGAAGGCCCATATATATAAAAGAAGGGTTTCTTCTTTTTCTTTTTAAGAGTGTAATTGTGGATAGCCTTTGCATCAGTTTTGAAATAATAATAGAAATTTGCTGAGGAGAAGACGTAACCACTCCACCTTTTGGTAGTGCAGTGACAATTGAAAATTAATTACCGAAAGTTCTTCAGGTGTTCTCAATTGGGTAAAATCTTTCTAATTTTTGTCTTAAGGTTACCAAAAATTAACTTTCTTGAAGATTTATTTCGAGATTGCCTCTAGTGGTATTATGGAAAAATAATTTGTATTACTCATTATTTGATATTATGGAAGATTCGACTAACTTATGTTTGTGATTTTTACGCCTTACAGTGGAGAGATTTTTCAAGTTAAAAATTAGTTCATGATTATACTGAAATGTGATTTTCTAATTTATTTATGTAAGAACTATAATTAATTGCTTCGTTCGAGTCAGTTATTATTATCAACACCCAATTGAAATCTCATTAAGGCGCGGGGTCTAGGGAGGTCCGATAGTATTCAGCCTTATCCTTACCTAGTAGAGAGGATGCTTTTGATGGATTTAAATGCAATGTGTCATAAAAATACTATAAATTACAAATGGATGTGCATGCATATGCTAAACAAAATAATAAAATAGAATAACTAAGTAAATAAGTCAAATAAACATAAAAGATGTAACAATATAACTAATTACATTAAAATAATAATAATAATAATTAAAATAACAACTATAGATCTTATTACCAAAAAAGAACACAAAACTTAAAGCTATAAATCTTCATTTATTGATGCAAGTTTAGAAAATAACGTTTTAAGAAAATAGCAGGACTGCTGATATGTTGCAAAGTTCTACTTACCATTTTTTGATTTGTGTATGTCATCCTAGCGCAAGGCCTGCAAATCTTCTCGGTATCGTTCAAATTTTATCAGATGTCCCTAAAGGGACAATCAATAGTTGTTGCGTCACAATATATAAAGGCTAGTTTGCTACTTTAAGTTAATGATATGGTTTTATTTAAGTTACTTAGACGAAACGATGAACCACCACATCGTTTTATTAAATACTAAACCAAAAACATGGCTTTACTTTCGAAACGTGTCTCAACTCGAGCAATAATCCATCCGTAGTAATGAAAAGACACATGCGCCAATGCATTTAATGTAGATAGCTCTGATATGACCAATTTTTGAAGAACTCAACATAGGAAGCGATAGCCAAACTTCCATTGTTGATATGGAATATCCCAGTATTACTTATAACAAGTACTGCTCAGATTCTTAAAAACCATGAATGATCAAATCATAAAAATATAATCTTTACTAAAAATGTGTATCACAGGAAACCCAGCAAAGATTAGAACTTGAGTGAAAAGAAAAATTATCAAAAAGATATGAATGTAAAGAGTTTTAAAATCACCAAATCATCGAGCATTCGGCTATATGCATCAATCTACTATTAAAAAACACCCTACAATAGTTCATTGTAGCAAGTAGTATAAAACCAAGTGCAATGAAAATAAACCAAGTAATCTTGCTTAAGATTGAATAAATCTAAGCCGCTTAAGCTTACCAGAGCAAGCATAGAATTGAGATTTGTTGAAGTGAAAGAGAAAAAGAAGTTCTCCCAAAATGAATCCATATGATCATTAAGTATAAAAATTCAATCTTGACATAAACCCAACAATATCAAATACAAAGAGATCAAACTAATAAAATCTAGAAAGCATTAAACCTTAAATCACATAAAGAAGTTAATATCAAAACCAAAAAAGAGGTAAATAATAGAAATTTTAGAAAACATAACAAATCCTAGGAAACACTGTAGCAGAAAAGACTGATTAATCAAGAACCATACTCGAAAAGAGGAGTGAATGTTGTTATTTATCTCGTGAATAGATGACCATAAGACATTTGTAAAGACTAAATAACTTTAAAAGAAGAGAGATAAGGTAAGATACACACAGGGACATGGGAGTCTCTGGTGCTTTGGCGATACTTAGGCAGCACTGAAAAACTGAATGCACAAAACTACTTGGATATTGAGCTTCTTCTTCACATCACCTTTCTCTGTCACTTGCCCTGAACTAGCTGAAGCAGGCAGAGTCTCATCCCGACTCTTCCTCATAGTCTTGTAGAACCCACATGTGCTTCCGAAACCTTAAGCTATATTTAATTAGGGGTTTATTAATGGAATGGATTGGTCCATCATTTTAGAGGAGGGTTTATAATGGAATAGAATAGAATGAGATATAAGAGGAGGGTTTCATATTACATATCATTTCATCCTAAACAGTAAAAATGAAAAAATCTCCGATTTGGGGGGGGTTTAGGATGGAATGTAAAATGATAAACAACTTTACACTATATTACATGATAAACCTTCATCCAAACAACATCTCACTATATTACGTTATGAACCCTTCCATCCCTCCTAAGTAACAATTTTCTAATATTACATTCATTTACATTCCGTTCCATTATAAACCGTTTCACTTCATTATATTCCATTAAAAACCTTACGTCTAACTAAACATAATGTTAAAAATCCCAACCTAAAGTTTTCAGACATCTTAATAGAAAATGGTAAAAAAGCGAAAACCTTTTCCGGAGACATCAGAAGCATGTAAGAGATCGAAATAGGCAGAGAAGAAAAGGAGAAGAGAAGCTTGTTATTGAAGTAAAAAAATAAAAACTTGTATGTGCAATCAAGCAAATCTGAGAGAAAAGAAAGAGAATAAGAGTTGGTAGCAATTATCTAATGTAGTATCCCGTCTTTTAAATTATTGAAGGATTTAAAGATAGTACTAAGTCATATGAGTGGCATCATATAAAATAAATTTGGTACATTTATGATATGATTTTATGATTGTATTCAAATACATAATATTAGCATACACACATGAATTGTGAGTTAAACAAATTGCACTCAATTGATATATTTTGGGGTATGAAACTAAAATGAATGTGACACGAATGTGCATTTCCAATGTCTTCTACTTTTGTTTACTAATGATAAGAATTGGTGGTTTATATTTAGAAACTTGGAATTAATTGTTACAAGTGAGAGATTGATGAATTAATAAGTACATCTAGTCTAGGAAAAATGTTAAGTGGTAAGACAAGTTGACATGTGAAAAATTAGGATAACTAAATTTATGATATAAGTGACACATGGTAGTAGAATTGAGTGATAAATGGCTTAAAAATTGAATGACAAATGGCTTAGAGATTGAGTGACAAATGGCCTAGGATTATTGTGACATTTGGCAGGATAAGGTGAGGACAAGTAGCTTGCATGCAAACATGACAAGTGTCATTGTATTATATAGACACCTTGCACTTAATAATGTAAACTAATGCATAAACATCTCCTTCATTGTTTCTGCTGTGATTCATCCCTCTCACTACCGAGAACTCACATCTTTCAACTTCTGCCTAAGTTCTGTCCATTATCATCTTGTATTTGAGATGATCTTGCATGTATGGAAGGCTAAGTTAGCTTGATAATTGAGGAGGCAATTGAGCTGATCAAATAAGTGAAATACTGATTTCTTGTGATATATGTTAATAGTACTTGATGATGAATGAATTGGGGATGGATTGATTGTGATATTGGTGTATATCAGTGCTGGAAAATGACGCATGAATTATAGTTTCCCTTATGTTTTTGCATGCATGAAAAATAATAGTTTATGCGCTATTAAATGAATGATTTTGAGCTAAAATTTGAGATGAAATTGATGAGGAATTGAGGTATAATTAATGGACTATTGTGAAGGTGTTTTGAATCTGGTATGAAGATGTTTTAAATTTAAAACATTAGAGATGTACGGGTATGTGTAAGAAGTGATTATTTATGTTGGCCCCGGTCCCCGTACAGATTTTATGGTGACTACGTGTCCCCATTTGATATTTATTTGTAATAATAATAACAATTGGGAACATTTCTATTAAATAATTTATAATATTAGATTTAATTAAAACTCTAGACACGGAAGTTTGGTGGTAGGATCATATCAAAATTTCGAACACATACTTAGATTATTCAAAAACAAAAATGCTTTAATAAAAACAACTTAGCTATTAATAAAATAATTAATGGATAATATCAAATAAAAGAAATAGATGGTAATTATATTAATTAAATAAAATTCATAGGAAAGTAAAAATAATACTCAACAATTTAATTTAAAATTTTCCATAGCATAAATAAACAAATAGTAAAGATTTGGGTGTTTAAAAAAAGGTAATTAATAACATGTTACGGGTGTGAAAGGGAAACAAAGGACGATCGCGACTTTTGAACAACAGGGAGTCTCGCGGTCGCGACCTGGTCGCGATCGCGAATTCGGCGAATTTGGGCTGGTCGTGATCGTGCTGCGTCGCGATCGCGATTTACGTGTCAGTGTCGTGATCGCGCCTTAGTCGCGATCGCGAATTGTGAAAATTCGCACTATCGCGATCGCACCACCTCATGATCGTGATTTTGCCCAATTAGACATCATTACTTCTAAGCAGCATATCTTTCAATACAGAGATCCAAAAATTACAAACTATATATCGTCGGAAAGCTAAGATCAAGACCTACAACTCTTAAGAAGACAATTTTGCCTAATTCAGCCTATATCGATAAATTTTAATCATCTAAATAAAGTTACCATTTCAGCCAAATTCATACTTCAATTATACATAAATGCACCCAAACACAGCTACCTTATAAGAGTCATAACTTCTGCATCTGAAATCCAAAAATTTCAATCTTTATAGCGTTAGAAAGCTAAAAGAATAATCTACAACTTTTATGAAGACTACTTAGCCTAATTCTGCCTAGATCAGTGCAGTTTATTCCTCAAAGTTTCAGATCGCATCACTACCATATTTTCTGTTTTCACTCATCAAAACACAAACAATTTTCATACCAATCTCA
>JAOTJB010339990.1:0-12566 GCA_027123815.1 Erythroxylum minutifolium
ACAATTCAATTATAAATCAATTATACCCGGAATGTCTATGAATGCATGTACAATTATTTTCATATGCAAAAATTCAATATTCATGAATATGAGCATATCATATAATGCATGAGCATGAAAAATACATTTCTAAGCTGTTATTAATCACTCATACTTACTATTCTAACCTCCCAAAGGTAACGGAATGTTACACTTAATTACCCTCGCTAGGATAACCGTTATACATTGGTATTTGCAGAGCTAGTTTTGTGTAGCTTACCTATAACTATTTATTCACTAGTTACAAAGCTGGTTCTACATTGCTTACCTGCACTAGGTTAATCACTATATATTGGTAGTTACGAAACTGATTTTGCATCACTTACCTGCAACTAGTTTTCACTACTCACAGAGCTAGTTCTACATTGCTTACCTATACTAGGTTAACTGTTATACATCGATATAATAACATGTATAAAACCTATCGGTATACCATAGGCTAAAAACCATTTCCTTTTTATTAACCAATAATACATCGCAATGTAAACTCAAATCATATAAGATTTAACTTTCAAACTTCAATTCATATAATGCTAAAACATAAATGTATACTAGCAATATTTACTTGTAATGCATCATTCACATAAAACTCATAATCAATATTCACTTCATGATAGAATAGAAGTCATTTTCATAAAATCAATTTAAAATACACTCATTGTTTTACAAACTTATCTCTAAGCATACTCACACGTTCAATCCCTCTCCTTTACCTACATAAAATGCATTTTGCTTAGGCATTTATTTCTAAATTTTGAAATAAGACATTAAAACTATATTTTGGTTTAATCAAATTTGAGATTAGTATTTAACCGTTGAACATGCACGCTAATAATATTTCTGCTTACTTTCGTAAGCTAACCTATTGGTCTTTATTTTCAAATCTAACTTCAAAAGTCACTCAAACACCATATTTTACCCATGCTAGCTTACTAATTTCTTCAAAACACAATCTCACCTAATTTAATTCACCATATCACAGTCCTGCATGATGCGTCACTATTATGACCCATGTTTAGAATCCATACCTCCACTTGTTCCTTAATTTTCACATATCAAACCTTCAAATTAGGTTTTATGGTCTTCTAGAAATTTGTTCCTCTATGTCTATAGTTTGCATAACATAAAAAACAATTCCATTTTAACTTTTAAATCATGAAATATGTACCAAATATCACAAGCTGCTTCAACATATGGACGATATTAGTTACCATAATCAATCTCAATTTTCAATATCATTTGGCAAGAATTAGGTCTAGGTCTCTTCTAAAGATTTTTAGTACTATGTCCTAGGTTTCATTTCCAATTGGAACACCCAATTTGGACATATTTAGGCAGAGTTATGGTCAAAACAATAGGACTGGTTCAAGTGAACCAAGTACCAAAGACAAAATTTCACTAAACGTGGCTATCTCTCTATTATCTTCAACCAATATTGACTTTTAAATCATATCATACTCAAAACCCTCGCCATAGTAGATTCTCTCAAGCTTGATTCTTTGGTTTACTTTCTTGATGTCAACCCTTAAATACTTCCAAACTTATTACTTACTTTATTGCATTCAAAATCACCATTGATCTTGCACTAAAACCATTCCATGCAAAATCCACAAAACTAGAAATTAAAGCTAGAAAAACTTACTACTTTTCCTTCAATCTGTACTTGGTCAAGATCTCTTTAAATCCACCTCAAAAACTATGAAAATCAGCTGCCACCTTCTTCTTTTCTCCTTGGCCGTAAGTCCACCTTTGATTTCTCTCTTTTATTTTTTATTTTGGACACTCACGGATATCTCTCAAAATGAAGAAGGTTTGTCTTACTTTGACATTTTTATACTTCTTTAGTGCATTCCATATGGCATTCCCTCATTGGACAACTGTATTGACTCATCATTCCACTATAACCATGCGAAAAGACTAAATTGCCATTACATCATATAAAAAGACCAAATTGCCCTTTAATGAATGTAATTCACCAACTAACTGAATTAAACTCCAAAAATATTCTGCAACTATCTTATCGTCAAATTGACCATTAAAGACTCTAATTAGGGTCAATATTAATTGATTAGATGTTTTTTTAAAACAATTTGAATGAGTTTAAAATCATTAATACTCATTATTTTCCAAAAAGGGCATTTTATCCCTAAACTTTTGGAACTCCCAAAATTCATCTGATCAAACTTATTTTCAATCCGTTTTAATATCATTAGACTCTAATACTTATTCTAGATAATTTTCAATATTTTGGGGTTAGGTCCCAAAAAAATCAATATTTACTCAGATTTACTATTCAACCAAAAATACTATTCATCAAACATAAAATTTATATTTAATGAAAGGAAAGGTTTGAGGTATTACAAAGGTCTATTAAATTTCTAACTTTTAGTGTACAATCTAACACTGATTACTTTAACTGCCACTCTTGATTTGTTGTCAAGTTTATGCATGAACAATTATCACAACATCCAGAAACATATTGAATTCAATAATGAATAAAGCCACAAAATAAATCTAGAATAATTCCTAATATGAGTTTAGAACTCCATAGAGATGATAAACATCTTAGAAATCCAGTTACACATTAAGGATAATGAAAGAAACAAAAAGGAAAAGAGAAAAAACTATTTGATGAATGATTGTTGTCTTTTTTTTCTTGTTCTTAAATTATTATTGGGGCTTATGGGGTTCTTTGTAGGGTTTCTCCACTTAATTTGGTTCCAAAAATAGCCTCAAAATATCAAAAGACCAAAAAAACTCATGCATGGAAAACCTTTGGCATAATTATGCCCTTAGAGGCATGACCGTGCTCTTACTATTTCACTCTCCGGCATGATTGTGCTCCTTGAGGATCATGTCACCTTCAAACTTTCTCCATCTATTCTTTAATTTCCTATTTCCAACACTCACAAACACATCAAACACCTTTTGAAACATAAAATTAAGATCTAATTCTTGCTCTAAACTAAACAAACACTTATAATATAAACAAACACTAACAATAACATAATTCTAAGCCTATACACATGATAATCATCTAAGAAATACTTAAAAACACACTTAAAAATCTAAAAAACGTAATATAATCTACACCTATAACATCCCCACACGTAAACCTTTGCTTGTCATCATGTAAAGCTAAAAACTACAAACATACAAAACACATAAATACATATAATCAAATCATGCAACAATAAAATAGTGGTACAATGACATAAAATCTTATGAAATTAACTTAACCTCAAACACCAATCACTCAAAATGTGCCAACATACTAACTTATTCATTTCATGTTTAAATGCTTTGTTTTGGATATACATATCAATCAAAATATTAAAACCCTATTCTTACACCTATGGCACTTATAAACATGCATTTATTATTATTATTATTCAATCAAAAGGCAGACTATCACTAAGTAACTTTTCATGAAAATTCTTAATATTTTTTAAAGATTAGTAGGTTTATTTATTATAAAACCTTTTTTAAAAATTTTCTTTAACAATAACCTAGTATTTTAACACAAAGGCAAATACCTTATCATGAATGTTCCCTGGTTACTCAACTAGATTACATAGTTTATTTAGCTTAGTTAAAGTGTCATTTTAGCATTTTAACATGAAGACAAACATTTTTTTGTTAATAAAACTAGTTATTTAGCTATATCACAACTTTTAACTAGCTACTAGCTCTATGTTTAACTCAATTTTCTTAAAAAGACGGAATAGTTTTTATTTAAGAAACTTTCTTCTCTTTTTCGTTTTTTCTTAAATTCTTAACCTACCCTATTTCTTCTTAGTAAATCATTCTCATAAAAGGGTACAAATAATGCCACGCAATTCAATTGACTGTAATTATAAATGTATACAAACAAAAGTCATAAAGTGAAAAAATAAGTGTCATATCCTAATTAACAAGCACATTCATCCCAAATACACTTAAAACATAAAATTCATAAGTTACTATGCCTTTACAAATTAAATGAACATGTTCAAAGCTAAAATAAATCCATTTAATTCTTGCTATTGGCACATGCACAGATCACAATGCAACAAAATGTTCACACAATGCCAACCTAATAAAAAAACATGCAATTGTAAAATTCACATATAATTGATATATACAAATGTAAATTCATGCACACACATGATATGTAATTGCATATATATCCCCACGCTTGAACTACATATTATCCTCAATGTGAGAAATAAAATATTACAAATAAAGATAAATAATGACAAAGAAAAAGTTAGAGCAAGATTACTTATTGAGATTGAGGTGGTGATGGAGTGGGCTGTGGATTTTAGAGACATCCAATGCTTCTCTAAAATTCTAACAATTCACTCTCTAATAAAATAAAATAAAAAATACCATAAAATAAAATAAAAATATCATAATTCTTGGGTTGCCTCCCAAATAACGCTTAGT
Organism: Erythroxylum minutifolium; assembly: GCA_027123815.1. NCBI lineage: Eukaryota > Viridiplantae > Streptophyta > Magnoliopsida > Malpighiales > Erythroxylaceae > Erythroxylum > Erythroxylum minutifolium. Next base: position 4,468 of record JAOTJB010339990.1, read on the forward strand.
TAACATCATTAGCTTGGCATGCTCTTCATGTTTATGCTCAACCTGGGTTTATAATGAGTGATTTGCTTCCTCCTGTGTTGCCCAATTTTAGTTTCGTAGCTTGTAAATAAACTACATATTGCAATATAAGAAGAAGGACATAATTGATAAAATTATAAAAGCCAGGTAAGTTCAATAATGTACTTTTTAGTAACAAACTGTCAATAAAATAGGCAATGATGGAACTCCCTAAGTCATATATCCAATCTAGCAGTTTGTTCTATATAAATATGAATGGCTCTTCTTTCTTTGCAATCATCCTCGTTTCCCATTCTTCTTTTTCTTTTGGAACAATCTTTAACCTCAATGTCCTTTATCATCCATTCTTCTTCCTTTTGCTTTAAATATTCGACTACATTAATTATCATGGATGAGCTGCTCTCCTTTAGATTCCTTAATACTGTATTTATAGTGAATTTCATTTGTTCATCAGCAATTCAAATGATAAGTTTGTCTTTATGGACATGTGCCAAAGCTTTTCCAGTGCCGAAAAAGGATCTACCAAGAATTAGCAGACAATTCCGATCCTCTTCAAAGTCTAGCATAATGAAATCCATAGGAATGATAAACTTGTCCACTTTTATAGGCACATTCGACAACAAGCCAAGCGATTCCTTTATTGATTTATTCGCCAACTGAATAAGCATAGAAGTTGGCTTTACATCTCCTAGATCCAATTTCTGAAAATAGACAAAGGCATAAGATTAACTCTTAAACCTAAGTCATATAAGCATTTAGAAAATTCTAAATTACTAACTACATAAACTATGGTAAAAGTTTATTGATCTTTCAACTGTGAAGGCATGTGGTTAGTAGTTAAAGAGTTGTATCTTTTCATTAGGGAGACCAATTGATTTTTATCCCAAGTCCACTTATTTGATAAGATGTCTTTGAGAAATTTTGCGTACATAGGTGTACTCTTTAAAGCTTTCACAAAGGGTAAGGTAATTTGCAATTTCTTAAGCTTTTTTACCAGTGTTGAAAATTGTATAACCAATTGGTTCTTTCGAAGTCTTTATTAGAATGGTGTTCTCGGTGGGTCAGGAGAAGGAGGAATATAGGGAGGATCCTTATTCTTATCTTCATCCTTTTTCTTCTTCTCTTAGTCTTCTACAAGGTAGGTTTCAGCTTATTTTTTACTGATTTTTCCAGCTCTTTCCCACTCTCAATTGTGACAGCCTTAAATTGCCCTCTTGGATTTACTTCGGTATTGCTTAGAAGGCTTCCCACACTTCTCGTAGAAAATGTATTGGCTAACTAGACAAATTAAACCTTTAGATTTTAAATAGAAGAGACATGAGTCTTCAGTACTTGCTCGAATTGCCCTTCCATACTTATGAGTTGTCTTCTCATATAAGTCCCTATATTGTTAGAACAAAAGAAAGTTGGATGGTTCTGCCACCTAGTATTGTACGTGGTTAAATAAGGATCGTTACCTCCTTGACTAAATTGTGCTCCTATGAAGTTAGATTGCTACGTGTTATTGTTTTCCATTAGGAAGCAATCAGCTGTGATATGGCTCTCTTGTCCTCAGAGCTCACATCTGTGTTGAATTGCTTTGAGTGGAGAGAAAGAGGTGGTTATCAGGCAGTTTAATTCTTGGCTTAGGTTGCCAATCCCAGCATGTAATGTTATCACTGAATCTACAATAATCATTCCTTTTGGATCTGAGAAGGTTGAATACTATCTACTTCATTCTGATGTCCAAAGATAACTATTTTTGCCATCTCTTCTAACAGGTCTTATGTTGTTTGCACTGGTGATTGTTTAATTCTTTAATGATAGGCGTTAAACCTTAGCCTTATGAGGTCTATAATGGTCCTTTTCTCTCTGTGACGTATTTCCTTCATTATCATTCTTTCTATCTCTTCTTGGCATTTAACTCTTTAAATTCCTCATTCTTACTTTATAATGTCTAGAGTGATGTGCCTTCCACTTTGTATCCAAACTCTCTTCTCTTTTTTTATTTCCTAGGATTGGATACCTTAATCACATAAGAAAGGGTAACAATTCCTTAAAAAAGAGGAATTCAAACCGTTCTAATGTTAAAATCTCAAACAACAATGCCAAAAAATTATTAAGCTAGTTTTATATTTAATAATAAAACTCTCAATACCTAAAAATATATAGATCGTATCATGTAGTATAAGAGGTTATTGCTCCTACAAGGATTATGCAATAGTTAACAATTTAAACCTAAGTTTGTTTAAGGTAACACAAAATTGATTTAAATAAAATTAAATAACAGAATTTCAAACAAGTAATAAAGCAAAACAATCAAACAATTAACAAGTGAGTTGCCAATAAAAATTGAGATTTATCAAGATTGAATATTTAGGAACTATTCTTTTTTTTTATTTCGTTATGTTAGTCTTGTTGAATTAATTTATGTGTTTGATTCCAGATATCTTTAGGTATTGATTACTCTCTCTTAAGATCTAGTCAATTAACGTAATTGAATTCTAAATTTCTAGATTTGCAATCTATCGATTCACAAAATTATCCCTAACGTCTTTACTTAGATTTTAAGTTGTATAATAGATAATTAATTTCATAACCAAGATATCTCTTCAATTGATCGTTAAATTGATAATTGAGGGTCTATTAAATTGCCAACTTTTATTGTACAATATAACAATAATTACTTTGACTCATTCTCTTAATTGGTTGTCAAGTTCATGTATGAACAATTATCATAAACATCCAAAAATATATTGAATTCAACAATGAACAAGGTCACAAAATAAATCCAGAATAATTTCTGATATTAGTTTAAAACTCCATAGACATGATAAACATCTTATAAACCTAATTACACATTAAGGATAATGAAAGAAACTAAAAGGAAAAAAGAAAAAATGTTTGACACCTTAATATAAAGTGTTTGAATTTCTCGATGCTCTTCTTGATCTCTCCACTTTGATTCACTTTGATGAATGCCTGTTGTCATTATTTTTGTGTTTTTCTTATTCTTAAATGGTTTTTGGGCTTTTAGGGTTCTTTTAGGATTTCCACACTTAATTTGGTTCCAAAAATAGCCCTAAAGTGTCAAAAGACTGAAAAAACCTCCCACTTGGAAAACCTCTGGCACGATCTTGCCCTTAGAGGCACGACCATGCTCCTACTATTTCACTCTTTAGCATGATCGTGATCTTTGAGGCATAATTGTGCCACCTTCAAACTTCCTCCATCTTCTCCATTCTTCAAATTCCTAATTTTCAACACTCTAAAACAAATCAAACACCTCTTGAAACATAAAATTAAGATCCTTCTTGCTTTAAACCAAAAAAACACTTAGAATACATACAAATATTAACAATATTGTTAATTCTAAGCCTATACGCGCAATAATCATCTAAGAAATACTTCAAAACAAACTTATATAAACTCCCTTTTAACATTAGTTTAGTAAAAGGGATTTCAACAAGTAATCAAAACTAAATGTAATATTCCATATAGCAACAATAACAAACCTTTTTAAATGATACTTAAAGTAGATACATATTTATTGAAAACAATCTTAAAAGTTTCTTACCCAATCAATTCTAGTAATTTCACAATTTTAAGAGACCCTCAAGCTTCTTCTAGGGAGATGAACCTTTAATGATGATCTTAACCATCAGTATTTCCTACTTAAGACACTTAAATTAGAATCACTTTCATTTTTACTATTATTTTGAGACTACTTCTTGTCATATTTAAGAGTTGTTAAGAGCCCTGTTTTTCTTTTTATTAGGGAGATTTGTGAAGTGATAACATTTTAGATATATCATTAACTTTTAAAGGTAAGTTTGCTTCCTTCATCCTTGTATCTTTTTAATGGAGACTAGCAAGGATAGGGTTAGTTTGAGTAACTAAGTAAAGATGAGTGAATCACCTCCCAATTCATATTTTAATGATATAGGGAAAAAAAATAGGTAGGTCTATTAGTACACGATTAACTGCACCAATCTCATATAAAGTTCCATACAATACTTCCTTTTTGTGTACAAATAGGCTTGGTAAGAGATTGCTACTTAGAAATTCTTCATCGAATTCCCATCCAAGGAGTTTATTGATGAATTTAACACTTCTTAGCCAAACAAGCTTATACTAAATTTAGAAAAATTGATATATTAAAGATGTATAATTAATATAACACCCCTTCACATATCAACATCAAGAATATTGACATGTAAAAAAAGATTTCTTATTTAAAACCCAGGTATATAAATTTTTATTTCGATGCCTTTAAATGTGGTCTTGGATTCCACTTTTACCTTGCAATTCTCAATATTTTAGACTCCATAGGCTTGTTACCAATCTAACTCCATCCCTATACCTGTTGTCTCATCTCTAGATTTATTATGGCCTATTATATTAGAAAAATACCTTACCCTGGGATCTTTAAATATATGTATCAATGTAGGACCATTGATATACCCTCAAATGCTTTCAGTATTAGTTTTAAAGATAACTTTTGATATATGACCATCTCAAAAGGTATGCACCATTAAAGAAAATATTTGTATTTTTGTCAAAAGATATGGAATATTCAGATAATTTGGAGAGGTTTAGATGATAAAATTTACCACTGGGGAAAAATGTATTTATTTAAAAAATTTTCCTAATAGTTGGTGAATCCTCAACGTGCCCTTTTTCCTCGTGGAACATTAATGTCAACCTAGTCTAATTTAAATAGGTGTTGTGTAGAGAATATCAATATTTTAGGTTTTCTTTATGAATGTCATCTTGCTTTATATTCGCCTTTGTAATATTTTTTTACCTATATTAACATAATCATTTATGCAATAATGAATATTAACAAGATGATTGTACAAATAACATCATCATTTATTTGCTAAACTTTGAATTATTGTGAATGTGGGAAATTTCACTGTGATTTGTTAACTTGTTATACTTGAAAGATTGTACTGCATTTTGTATTGATGAAAAACAAAAGAGTGCAAGAAGCATGAAAGTATGAATATGTGATGAAATGAGTTGAGCATCTAAATTTGCTTAAGTGGACAAGAGAGATATCATTTTGTTCATCACGTGCACATTAACTGAAAACCTTCTCTTGGCTGCTTGTTTATGGCATATGAGCTCCTAAAAATTAGATTCATTTCATTTATAGTGTAAACTTCGGTTTATCCATTTCGTTTCATAGGATTCTCTCAAGCCATTATGTTTGTGCATTTCATTGTGATTTGATTGAGCATGACGTACATTTGATTGTTATGTTTCGAAGGTTGAATAGACATGGCATGATTAATGTGATAACTTGTTTGTATACGAACTCTTTAAGCTAGAGCTATAAATAATTTTAAATTGCTAGATTGAAATGTTCTATATATATATACTTGTTTTTATGCAGCTTATCACCAATGGCTATAACCATATTAGCCAATAAGCTTCGTAGCTCACCCCATTATTTTTCCCACTCCTCAGGCGAAGAACAAGCAGATCAGTGAACCTTGCAAACTTCAGCAAACTCTAAGAAATTTATCTTTTGTAACTAAGTTAGTTCGAATACATTTGGTAGCTTCAAAAGCATATCAAGCATGAGCATTCATATATGTTTTGTATTATTCTTCTGATGTGACTTATGATATGTAATTAAAATTATGTACAAACTCGGTTGTGTTTGAGAAATGAAAGTAAAAGTTGAAGAATTTCTCTTTTGTACATGTTCAAAACTATCTTCTACGTTTGGGTTGTTAATTGTGGTTGAGAATAAAACTGTACATTGATAGATGGCCCTGTAGAGTTTAAAATGAATTATTATGTTATGAGTCATGTATGTATGTTTTGTAATTGTTAGATTCGGGTCTTTTGGAAAATGTATAGAAGTCCATATAGGCAGTAGAGAAAAAAGGGGACAGAAATTGTGTTCCAATTTTCATGAATAAATGATATTAATCTAGGTAGAATTAGACAAAGTTATCTTCACAAAATTGTAGCTTATTCTCTTAGATTTCCAACGATATAAAATTTGTAATTTTTGAACATTGAAATTGAGAGTTATGACATTTACATGTTTTAGTGCTGATCAAAGGTGCACGATCATGTACATACATGATCGTGACAAAGCCGTTAAATCCCAAGAGTGCACGATCTTGCACTGGCTCTTCAACGATGGGAGGACACGATCGTGCATTAGCACGATGATGCATCAGCCTTTTTAAATAACAAAAGTACATAATCGTGCACAGCATGTGAACGATTGTGCATGACCGAAGCATGACTGTAACTTAAGGAGTCACAAAAGTCACTTTTCTCACTCACGAATGTGGCTTTTCTTAATTCTTTTTATTACTCATGGTCGTGACTCCTTTAATTCACAACCGTGACTCCTCTTAGTTATATCCCTGACTTTTCATTTATTAAGTATAAATTTTCTCACAACATGACTTCTTTATTTATTTTATTTTTTTCTCATTTGATCTCACAACTATGACTTCTTTTTAATATTAAAGCCAACCAAACCCTTCGTAATATGGCCATAAAATATGTACCGAGACTCAAGCCCAACACTAGCTAGTTTGTTAGATTAAGGTAAGGTACAAAAGAAAATTATTTATGATCTTTAAGACTTTGTTGAACTTCTTGAAAGATTTGATTTCAAACTATTCCACTATCAGTCATTACCACTAAGGGAATGCTATATCTATTTATGATATATTTCCTTAAGATTTTTTCTATTGTTATATTTATGATATTCATTAAGGGTTCCACTTCAATTCTTCTAGTGAAGTAGTCTATTATCATTAATAAAAGAATATATTATCTTATTATTGGTTGAAATGGTTATAAGATATCCAATCCCCAATGAGAAAATAAGATTTCACTTAATATGGCTAAGTAGTTCATGACTGACGGATGTTGAAAATTTGAAAATTATTATTATATGTGATTTTTACAAAAATATGTTGCATCTTTTTTTATAGTTGGCCAAGAATATCCTCATCTAATGATTCTTTGGCCAATGGTGGTTTCTCTTGACTAGTCCCATATACCTTTAAATGAATCTCATCATGTATATGTTCCTATTGCAATCTACAATTACATATTAATTAGTTGATTTTATGATGATCCCTTAGGTCAAAGTGTTGATCACTTAGTATTTTTATATTTTGGATGTAATATATAATCAATATCATACAATTTTCATCATATTGTTTAATATTATCCATATTACATTTATATTTATAAGTTAGGTGTCTATTTTTTTAGAAAATATTATTTTGAAATATCATCATTGTTCAATATGATTTTGGATTATTAATTGAATTTTAAGTATTAACTTTAAAACTATATTTATACTTTTTGTCATTATTTTGTGTTTATCCATATACACCATCTCTCTTATCTTATATATGTCATCAACCTAATTTATAACTAAATATGAGTCTAACTTTATTTTGGTCGCTTTGAGATGAAGTTAACTTACAATCCTAAAGTCTTGAAAGTGTGAGTTAGTCTTTAATGGCACCCAAAAGGGGGAGGGTGAATTGGGTGTTTACAAAATTTCTAACCTATGAACTCAATTTATCAACAATCAGTATATAAGAATAAAGAAATTTATTAATATAAATCAAGCAAATATTTAAATAATAATTTAAAGAGGATAAAGAAGAGAGAATGTAAATCAATTTATAATGGTTCGATAAACAACTCTTGCTTACATCAATTCTTAACACTCTTTTTAAAATTCCATTATAATTCTTCTTTCAAAGCAAAAAAAAACCTTGGTATAATCTTTCTTCGGCAAAGAGGAACCCTTTTACAATCTTCCTTCATGGTGAAGAGAAACTTCAATTGCTGGAACCCCGCCCCGGGCGGGTCCACGGCCCGACATCCTACGTGATATATGGACCCGTGGCCCACGGGGGAGGAATTCCCCACTAGTGATACTTAAAACAAATAAATTCATTTAATTTCCTTTGTACAAAAATAGAGATAAAATCACAAAAATTAATTCAATAGGTATTGACCCCAGGAAAAATGCATGGTGGGATCGTAAGATAAGCATATACATTACTATAAGAAAATCAAGAACAAAAATTTCAGAAAAA
>JAOTJB010340010.1:0-12564 GCA_027123815.1 Erythroxylum minutifolium
AGTAGAAGCAAATTCCAATTCAAATCAATACTCATAATGTTCCTCTAAAATATTATTTCTATGATAATTGTTTTATTAAGGGTTTATTTATTTCCTGATGTTTAGTGATTGATTTTTAAATTACATCTAAGATACTTATTTTGGTTCATATTTTGTTTTAGTTACAATTTGGGGAGGAAAAAAACCAAAATGAGTCAAATTCACATCCTTGGTGCAGTTTTACTAATGTTCGGTCTTATTTCTTCACAAAGCAAAAAGGAGATGAGCATATGATGAAAATGGGACAAAGAAAGGAAAAATTAGAGTCACTATGATTTATACGCCTATGTAGAAGTGCACACGCATACGCATGTGACTTACACGGCCAAGTATGGGACTGAGTAAGTCAATGAAAGCATATACAAACTCAAAGACACTATTTCAATCATGTATGTGACCTACATGCCCATATGGGGACCTACACAGCTATGTAAGAGAGATAAACAACCATATATCTTGCCCATGTAACCACTATAAATGTATAACTACGAGATTTTTGGAAAAATGACATACATAGTCACCTACACAGCTTTGTAGCTAATAGTGTATAATCACGCAGCCCTAATTTTGCAATAGAAAAGGGCAGTTAAAAGATCAATCAAGGAATGTGCAGATTAGAAACAAAAAGGGGCATAGATTCCTTTCCTTTTCGAGGGTTATAAGCATCTAATCTTATTCTTTCCATTTCAAAGGAGATATCGAAGCTGGTTAACATGCTTGGGCATTGATTAATCTTAGTAATGTTGTTCTCAACTCTCTTTTGTGATTGATTGCCTTATTATATGTTCAAAGTTTGTGATTTATGTATGAACAATTTAGATAGGCTTGCTAAATTATTCATGTATGGATTCATTGCCAAAATCATAATTGCAATACGTAATTGTTGTAAATTTGATTCATATGTGGTAAACTAGTGATTGTGTGTCATTAATGATAATATAACATAAGTTAAATGATCAGAACTTATGTAGTTATTGCTTAGATTAATATGTTTTCCTAATCTATAATATTCCTTTAATATTATACACTGATTTGTTCACTACAAAAGTTGGTCACACATTCTGTATGGATACAATCCTTTCTCACCACTACTATAAGTTTAGTTGTGCAGAGTTAAGTTATATTTTTGGTGGCTTACTAAATTATTCATGTATGGATTCATTTCCAAAATCATAATTGCAATACGTAATTGTTGTAAATTTCATTCATAGGTGGTAAACTAATGGTCGTGTGTCATTAGTGATAATATAAAATAAGTTAAATGATCCGAACTTGTGTAGTTATTGCTTAGACTAATATGTTTTCCTAATCTATAATATTCCTTTAATCTTATACATTGATTTGTTCACTACAAAAGCTGGTCACACATTCTTTATGGATACAATCCTTTCTCACCACTACTACAAGTTTAGTTATGTAGAGTTAAGTTATATTTTTTGGTTTGTTCGGCATGAATCAAGAATTATAGTATCATTGTTCGGGGTGAAGTTGATACAGTTTTGTATTTGATATTAATTGGTGTTTTGTATATATATTTGTTTATAATTAATTTTTATATTTTTCTTGATCTTTTTATGTTTGATAGTGTTTTTTCATGACAGTGACTAGGTCTCCTCATGAAGATCCTATACAATTTGATCCGAAAATCATAAAGGACATTGCAAAGATTGTGTAGGAAGCAATGTTACAAATATCGTACCCAACCTAATACCGGATTGGATTCTAGTACGGTACTATACTGATACTAATCAATACCGGGTACTATTTCGAGTAATTTTTTAAATGTATGAAATAGTCCCTGAATTTTTTTAGAAATTGCAAAATAGTCCATTGCCATGTTGTACATTTGTACTTTATACTTTATAAGTTTACATCAACCCTGTTTCCAAAAATCATAATAATAAATACTAAATACAATTAATATAAAATAAAAATAATTTTCAGATATTTCATATATATATAATAACCACAATTAATATAAAAAAGAAAATTATCACCATACAAATATAAAATTAAAAACAATACAAAGTACTTAAAATATTACAATTTCATCATATAATAAATAATAATTACATAAAAACATCCAATAAAAAGAATAATAAATATCCTTATCTCCCAAACTGTCACAATTTATGACAAGAGCTCGTGATGAGGAACCAACCAATTAGAAGTGAAATATGTAGCAAAAACATTTATATATGGAATTTAACATATACATCAAATATAAATAAAATTAAAAGAAGAGGAAAAACAAAAACCTAGAACTTTATTCAATTGTATAATGGATGATACCCATTATAACTACACTGATTTCAGTTATCATTTGGTATAAAATCCTTATCATTGAGAAGAACCTCCTCTTCATCATCATTCAAATTCAATGCCCCAAACGACCTGTCAATACTTTCCCAACTAAGATTATCTTCTAAGTCATTCACATCTATCAAATCCGGTTCCTCAGAAACCTAATCCGCCAAAAGATCAATATTATTAATAGAAATTGGATACGTTGAACTACTTATGCTGTTAAAACTCTTAGTAAACAATAAAATTTAATTATTAGAAAATTATTTAAAAAATTATATCGAAATTAATAATGATAATAACATTCCTTTCACAAAGCTTTAAATTGTAATGAACGAATACCAAATTATTCAATCTCTTGTGCTCTAATCTATTCCTTTTCTTGAAACGGATTAATTCAAATGTGCTTTAGTTCTATTCACAGCCTGTTGCACTCACACATTGACTTAAAATCCGAATTGTAAACCTTTGGAATTTTGGAACACCACTTTCGACTTGATCCCGCCAAGAAATTGAAAGTCGTAAAATAACAAAACTAGCATTACAAACAAAATAAAGTGATAATTAATTTTTTAAAAATAAGAAAATTGAAACATTTAATACTTGGAGAAAGGGTTGAATAGCAATCAACAATCCAAAATCCCCAGAAAGACAACTTATAAAGTTCCATTCATGACCTTAAGAGATCTTACATCAATTTATGGCCAACAATTGCTATAATAGTGAATAGCATTCCTCTACTAACTTCAGCTTTCTTTGTAAAATCTGGTTTGAAATATACTTTAGGATTCTAAAACACCCCAACTGCAAACAACAGAGAAGAAAGTTGCCTTTCCCATTTTTCATTGATGATTGCAAGATATGATGTGTACAAAGAAGGTCTATGTTTTAGATTAGTCTTGATTACTTCCTTCGCCCATTCTATGGCATAAAAAGACCCATTGTTGGCTTTTCTTCACTATCAACCAAGTGAAGCACCCTTACCAAAGGCTCACAAACTCATATAAAAATTTGACATTGAGACCAAAATTATCTATCTTCCAGTATAATGGTGAAAACCTCCAATCCAGCATTAGACCTAGCATGTTGAGATGCAACCCACTTATCACTTATAAACATTTTTCTTAACTCTTTCTTCATCGAAACAAAACACTGAAGTGATAACAAATTCATTGCAAATCTTGTCACACTAAGATGACAAAAAATTTTACCATTGATAAATTTTTCCTCATTAAATTCGACACCAATACATGATTATAAATAAACTTGGTCACCTTTTTAGCTTCTTGCATAGTCTCATCAATAATACAAAAATACTTAGGATCTGATATATTCTCCAGCATTAGATCAATGCAATGTGCAATATAAGGATTCTAAAAAAAGAATTATACATATTCTATAACCTTGTTCCTGTCGCTTTATAAGTAGCATCATTGTTAGTAATGAATTGGACAATGTTTTCTAGCCCCATTTCATTCACAACTTCATCAAATATCTCAAATAAAGTATCATTATTTCTAATAAGGCTAGATGCATCAATAGCCTTCAAAAACATTGGGACATTTGTAGTCTCCTATTTATCTAACCATCACACATAGTGAACACCCAAAAGTAGCCCAATTCACTTTTCTTTTAGCCAAATAACTTTTAATTTCAAAAACTGAGCAGCTCAAAATTTTACCTCTTAAGTCATCAATAGAAGGAGCTTTGTATCTCGAATTGTAAGAGGCTATTACATCCACCATAGGTTAATAATACTAAGATTGAGAATCATTGAATGATGAACCTGTATTATACCACTATCCAGTTACTGCCATGGACATTGTGAGTCGTATCTCTTGATTGCATTGCACTACAAATTAAAGGTTGGGCTCTAGGAGTTGTTCATGGTGCAAAAAAACTAGTCAACTGCTTTCTTCTTTTCCTCACATCAGTTTAAGATGTAACATTCACTTCTTCCTGGGCATGGGATGGAACACTACCACTACCACTACCAGCTTCAACATTTCCATAATCATGTTGGTATTCTTCAAATAATGTTTTCATTTTCCACTTCACATCATGGCTTACATTTTTATAGGATTTCACATCTCCTTTAACCCCCAGCTAATTGCTTCTTTAATCGGGTGATTCCTCTACCTTTCAAATGCTTGTTACAAATAAGCAAATAGTATGGTTCCTCATACTAGGAACCAATGCAGTATGAGCTCAAGTTGGATTATCGTTTCTTCCTAAAGTAGTTTGATCAAGAGTACTTAAACTTCCTTCCATTTATCTGTAAAAATAAATGAATGCATATATCAAACATCATAAAAAACACATAATTTCATTACACAATATGCATGTCCATCTTATATAATATAATTCATTTTGTATAATTACGTCATACACAATTCAATTTCATCGAATATAATTCACCATAAGTCAAAAAATAACAGTTCAATTATTCAACATACCTAATTACATAAAACATACATAAGCAATTTTCATTTTTAACAATCACAAAACATACATAAACAGTTTCCATCTCTAACACTTCCATTCCTAACAATTTTGAACATTTTCAATTCAAAGTTTTAAACATTACAAAACATACATAAATCAATTTCTATTTCCAACAATCACAAAACATACATAAACAAATTCCATTTCCAACTATTTTCAACAATTTCCATTTCCAATAATGACAAAGCATACATAAAACAATTTCCATTTCCAAAAATCACAAAACATATATAAACAATTTCCACTTCCAACAATTTTCAACAATTTCCATTTCCAATAATCACAAAACATACATAAAACAATTTCAATTTCTAACAATCACAAAACATAAATAAACAATTTCCATTTCTAGCAATTTTCAACAATTTTCATTTCCAGTAATCACAAAACATACATAAATAATTTCTACTTCTACCAATCACAACACATACATAAACAATTTTCAATTCCAAAAATTTTCAACAATTTCCATATCCATTATATAGTTAATACATTAATTATATAATTTAAAATATTTGACAAGCTAACATTTGAAAGTCAAACCATATATTCAATCTATCTAATCTTGGTAAACTTATGCATCTTCACCTTCCTACCAATAAGGAAATAACTCTAAAGTATAAGAAAGAGTTATTAAAAAATTGTTTAGTCGTAATTAAAATGTGTTACTCAATGCATATAACGCTTACTTTTCTGTAAACTTATAATTTTATTAGGCAACAAATAAAGTTGATTATAATCATGTTTTACTAAAATTTGTTTAAATTCTAACTTTTTTTATTAATTTTAAGTCTAATATTTTAAATGGCTTAAACTTCATAACTTAATTTTAAAAGGCATGATACTAAACATTTTAATTTTTAATCTCGTATAAATAAAGATGTGATTCTCTTATAAACATAAGATAAGATATAAATTTGAATATGCCACATTATTTGGCATGCCAATTTAAACAAAATTTACGTCAACTTTAAAGCCTAAATTAGTAGCCTTATGTAGCATATTGTATGACATAAAATTGACAAAAAAAACTTAGTGCACTATCTACCGAATTAAATAGCCAGTGCTCTTTCCAATTTCCATGAATGAAAGTAAATAACTTCAATAGATCAATTTCCATTTTTTAGTTCCACTCCATATAACAAGCAACGTAAATATGCAACAACAAATGAAAAAAAATCTATTCCCGATTCACAAAATGCACCAATAATTCCATTGATAATTCACAAAATACACCAAAAATTCCATTCACAACTAACAAAAAATACAAAATGTCATAAACACACACCCAATTATTTTAGAATTAAATAATAATTTTAATGAGTCAAGTCAGGTCGAAAATAGATCTGGATCTATTTCAAATCTAGAGTGGAGGAGGAGACTCAAGACTCTAATGGAAGTGGGTGGGCTAGTGGGGTTTCGGTGGTCCTTTAGTGGCGTCGGTGGTGATGACAGGCCACAGGTGAGGTGGTCCAGAGAGAGAGAGAGAGTGAGATGTGTGAATATGTGAGAGGGAAATAAAAAAGTGGGAGAAGGAGAGAGTAGAGGGAGGGACTAGGGAGAGCCACTGGTGGTGGGCAATAGTGGTGGGAGAAGGAGAGAGCAAAGAGAGGGTCGCCGAAGTTTGAATGAGAGAGAGTGAGTGAGATGTAAGAGAAAATAATTATGGGGGAGAAGAAATAAGAGTGTCGCTAGGTGTGGGAGTGGGAAGGTGGGGTGTTTAATTTTTTTGGCAACTTAGTCCTCTAATTTTGTAAATCTTACGGTACCAATTGATATTTAGTCCCGATATGGACCCTCTGCCTCGTACTAGTTTCTGTACCGACAGGTTAATTCCCTGAGTTTTTCTGTAAAGCTTATGGCATCGACCGGTACGAAATGGATTTCATAATACTGGTAGGGAGAACAGAAAAACTCAAGGAATCAAACTAGGAATTGATTTGGAGGAAGCTATAGCTAATTATAGAACCCTATGAAAGTTGGTTGTCCTAGACTTGAACCAAAGATCTCTATACATTAGTTGCCAAATTTTAATGAGCATATTAATTTTAAGCTTAAGTCTAGTTTGATACGTATTTTGCCTAATATTCTTGGTCTAGTGGGTAAGGATGCTTGTAAGCATCTTAAAGAGTTCAATGTGGTTTGTCGTAGTATGAAACGTTCAGGGGTGACAAAAAAGAAATCATGTTAAGAACTTTTCCATTTTCACTAAAAGATGTAGCAAGATATTGGCTTTTTAAAATTTTTTTAATGAATTCATTAAATTGCCTAATTAAGAGCATCAATAAAGTACTAACACAAGTATATACAAACACAAGTTACTAAAATATCATTATAATCTTACATTAATAGCTAGTGGAAATGATGACATAGATTAATCCAAGTTTTATCTTCTTCTAAGTGAGTAGCTCAAACCATCAGTTACTTTGTGATCTATTATTATTTTTCCAATCCAACGACAAATTTTGTGAGCAAGAGCATATTTCTCTGCTTTACAATTCCTAAATAGTCTTTTATTTATTTTATTCCAAATTGTATATATAAAATGGTTCAAACTAAAGTTTAGACATTTCTGACATTTCCTAATTTTGATTCTTAACCCATACAAATATATTATCTCAGTCTGCAAATGTGCAAAACAAGTTCATGTTATGTTAAATTTTGGTTCAAATAAAGCTAGTGTAATTCCATTGGAAAAATAAGTGATCGAAGGATTCAGAATCAAGACAACATTGACATTGGGCTTTTAATTTGCCTACAAGGAGAGTTACCACATGGATTCAAATGAAAAGGATATTTTTATATAAGTATTTTCCAATATCAAAGACAATAACCACAAGGAAAGAAATTTTTGGAATCAAGCAACATCATAGAGAATCCCTATATGAGTATTAAAAGTACTTTAAAAAGTATCATGCCAGCTACCTTTATCATAACATCACAGAGCAAATCCTTATCCAATATTTCTAAAAAGGATTGTTATCTATGGATAGGAGTTTGGAAGATGCAATAAGTGATTGCACATAGGGTGAAAGGGCTCCAAGGAGGAAAAAACTTTAATAAAGCATATGGTAGCAAACTTACAAAAATTTGGCATTCGTAACAATTTTTTTAGAGTAAATAAGGTAAACAATTCATCCATATAATGTCATTTAGATGAAATGGCATCTTTTACTAGAAAGATTGCTAGGCACACATAGGTGAAAGCTTGTAAGATATGTGTTAACATTAACCATTTAAGAGATTGATACAATTTAAAAGAGGGAAAGATGAAGTATGTTAATGTTACAGAAGGAAACTTTCCTAAATAATACAGTCCATATTCTTAAACCTATAACCCAGGTTGGAGAGTAGAGTGAGTAGGCAATAGATCTACTTCCCAAATAGGTCACAGGGTGCATAACAATTTCAACGTAAACCATAAGAACCCCCCTTTAACTCAAGTATGTCATTGGAAGATATGGTTAAGACTCTTGCTACTAACACTTTGCAATTCTAATAGGATGTGAAACAATTTTAGTAGGAGACAAGATCTCAAATTTATGAGAAAAGGTTTAGCATTTATAGTTACAAAACTGTGTAAGTCAAATGGATTTTTCTATTAACCGTTTAAAAGATTAAATTGGATGAAATTTTGATCACAAAGTGAGATAAATCTAAAAAATGATGGTGCAATCACCTTAAAGGGTGGTAGGAAACTTAAGGATCCTAAAAGAACTATACATAATATGGGCAATGAAGAGGAAATTGAGAAGGAGCTTGAATAAGAAGGAGCTCCCACATCTATTTTGAAGGTAAATTATAAACCTCTAAATTTGTTAAGACTAAACCCTACCTTTTTCCTAATAGATTAGTGAAGTTAAATACAAAGGAGAAGGATAAGGAGATCTGGGAGACTTTTTGGAAGGTTGAAGTAAATATACCATTACTGGATATGATCAAGTTGGTGCCAAGGTGTGAAAAATTCCTTAAGGGATTGTGTACCAATAAGTGGAAGTTAAGAGGTGATGAAATGATTAAGATGGGAGAAAATGTTTCTGTGTTCTTCTAAAAGAAACTACCTGGTAAGTGTAAGGACCCAGGCGTGTTTACCATTCCTTGTAAAATTAGTAACATTATGATTAAACAAGTCATGTTAGATTTAGGAGCATTGATTAATATTATGCCTCATTTCATTTATTCTTTTTTAAATTTAGGCCTTGCAAGAAGCTAGTGTTATTAGACAATTGGTTGATCATACTAATGCTTATTAAGATGGGATTAAGGATGTGCTTATGTAGGTGAACCAATATTTCTTAAAAAGTTTTATACATTAGATAAGCATGATAATAATAATCCCACACCTATCTTATTAGGAAACTATTCCTTAATATAGTCCAAACTAAGATATATGTTCGTGAGGGTATCCTCATGATAAAATGTAATGGGGAACTGATTCATTTTAATATTTTTGATGCCATGAGAAAACTTAAGATGAATATTCTATTTTTGTGATTAATATGACTGACCCTTTAACATAAGAAGTTTTTAAGCAAAAGTGTAGATATAAATTGGAACTAGTTTTAACCAAGGGCAAGACTAAAGCTTCTTATGACAATATGATTTCAAAATAAAATCTATTGCTGGAAAAAAAATAGTACTTCTCTATTATTCTATACTTAAACTATTTTCAGGTAAGTTGTATTCTAGCTGGATCGGTCCTTTTATGATTACTAATGTTTTTCCCCTATGGTGCAGTAGAGATCTGAAATCTGAAAATAAGAAAGATATTTAAGGTGAATGTTTATCGTGTAAAGCCATTTCATAAAGAATTTCAAATGGAGAATACATAAATGATGACACCTAAAGAGAAAAATTTTATCACGTGACAAAGAAAGCATATAGTCAAGTCAATGACAGCAAACAAAGGCATTACTCGTGACGTAACTCAAAGGGAGTTTGTTCATTTTCTTTTACATTTGTACGTTTTTATTTTTTGAATTCTCCATCTCTTAAATTTAAGGTCACATTAGGGATAATGTAAATTTAGGTATGGGGGTGGTGAACTTGGTTTTTATATATGTTTTAAAGTTCTTTTGCACATGTTAAAAAACATTATTTCTTTTTCCTTTTTATTACTTCTAGGATTGCATAGTTATAATTAAAGAGTTTAATTATCCAAAAATATTCATAGCAACTTGGGCATGTACTTTTACTATTGTGGCTGGTGAATATACATTTCCTTTAAAAGAGTAGTGACTAGTGGGTAGGCAAAAGCCAATGAGATTTTAAATCTCTTAGATTGGCACATCCATATTCATCTCATTTTCTTTTGTTTATATGTGATGTTCATAACATGTACATCCTAACTTTGACTTGATTTTCTACTCGAGACCACATTTTTATCACATACATTAACATGGAAATGATATAGGCATTCTTTGCTTTGCAAGATACGTTAGCCAAATAGCTTAACTAATAATATGATTTATCTTGTTATTAAGCCCGTTGAGCTTTATTAGCCTTTTCTTTTTATGTTAATAATATTATGAGCTTTTAATATAACAAAATTTCTTACTAGGCTTTAAAGCTAGTGTAGCATTTATGATTGTTTATGTTTATGGATAGAAAAGAGAATAAGTGTGGAAGGTTCTTATATAGGAGGATTGGTTAAAGTTTATGAAATGTGATTTTTATTTCCTATCAATGAGTTCTATCGTTGATGTAGTTTCTTTGTATTTTTGTCTTTAGTTTTGTCTTTATTAAAAAAGAAAAATAAAATAGAATAAAAGAAAAGAATTTATTAAGGAGAAAATCATTTTTTACAAGTAATTTATGTTAATCTTTCCTCCCTAAATTGTAACAAATGCGTGACTTGATTGTAAAGTAAATAAGAGAGAAGTTATTATAAAGGGTCACCCTTTATAGGTAAAACGAATCATTCATCATTATTATTATGGGTGGTTTCCTCTAGTTCCTTGTACCTTATATGGTTTGTAGTCTGAAGGCTTAAATCTAAGCTATAGAACAGAGTTTTTACATTCATCAACATTAATGGTACGCAAACTTAATTAGATGTTAATTTTTGCACTCGATACTCTATTGAATGTTCTTCCTAATTAACTATTTTTGGTGACTTTTGAACTATATGATTTAAGTATTTCTGACATTATTCTTTGTACCCTTTATTACCCAATAGATCCAAGGCTTCATTGCTACCACACCCAATGCTCCGATACATATATAGAGTCTTGAGCCATATATTGAGCGGGTGAGAGGATAGGCATGATGTCATCGACGTCCTGGATGTTTATTATCTATAAAGCATCAGAAAGAGGACACCAATCCACTTATGGCATGCTCTTGCCTAATTTATTAGGCATCAGAATGAGGAAAGGAAGGTCGGTATAGTCTGTGTTAGTCTTATGTGACAAGACTGGCATGACAGATGGGGATGTTCGATCGATTAACACTTATGCGACAGGTTGGCACTACGACAACACTCAACTTGGATATAATGAAATATATGCACATAGTCAACCAATGTTGAGAACACACGTGAGACATTTATAGACTTATTGGGAAGCTCAACAAGCCAACAATGGTGGGTGGAGTTAAAGAGGAGCCACCAGTAAGAAAGCGGCCACCTCAACCACAGTCATCGCCACCTAAGATGGGAGGTGTAGTACTAGAGGAGGATAGTCTAAGAGCACTTAGGGAGAGGATATTAAATCCAAACCAGTTGAAGATAGCTCAACTGGAAAGATGGGTGGTACAACTTTTGGAAACTCAAAAGACGGTCTAACTATAACAGGCGACCCTTGCGAAATTGGTAGCATGAATCAAAAATTCAATTGAGCAGATAGGAAGGCTCGAGACCACAGTTGGATGCATGGGAGAGTTGTTGGAACCCCACCCTGGTGAGTCACGTGCTCGACGTCCTACGTGACATCTGGACGCACATCCCACAAAGGAGGAATTCCCCACCAGGTCAAACCTCAAAAACAAACTCATTTCACTTACCTTCGATCCTTTCACTTTGATTTAATCCATAAGTTTCAAAAATAATATCAAAAATTATTAATTTGCATAAAAATGTAGAAAAATGTCTTAGGAAACCAACGCTTTAAAAATCAGATCAATCTGAGCTCGGAAGAAAAAGTTATTTCCAAAAGAGCAGAGAGAGGTCCAAAAAAATCCGAAAGAAAAGAAATTAGAAAATTTATATAGGCCGTCGCACTCCGACCGTCTCGCAGCCGCGAGAGGCGCGGCGAAACGCTCGAGCTCGCGACCACCTCGGGAGTGTGAGGCGCGCGCTGGATGCATGCGCTCGCAACCACCTCGCTATCGCGAGGAGCGCGCTGAATGCACGCGCTCGTGATCGCGAGTACTCGCTCTCGCGAGGAGATGCGAGGCCACCCCTGCTCGCTCTCACGACCGTCTCGTGATCGCAAGGCGCTCGCTGGATGTGCACGCTCGCGAGGAGCTGCGAGGCCAGTCCCTTAAAACAACAGCAATCTTCAAAAATCCATAACTTCTTACTCAGAACTCCGAAATTTGTAAATTTGGTATCAATAACAAGTTAAAAGGAAGCTCTACAACTTCCAAGAAGGATGCAAAAACTAATTTGGACTCTAAGGGAGTTAAAAACCACTGCAAAGAGACTGCCTACAAAAATATCCTAAACAGCAACAGAATTTCTAAACATCATATCTTTCCACTCTATGGGCCGAAAAT
>JAOTJB010340020.1:0-10437 GCA_027123815.1 Erythroxylum minutifolium
ACTATTTCATTATAAGACAATTATTATAGGACTTATAGTTAGAATGTACCTCATCATCATCTTTAGCCATCAAGCACGTGTGAGCTAGTTTTTCTTCTAAATTCTCACTTTCAAAATCATTTATGCCATCTTAAATAGAGGCATTAAGTGTTTTATCTTGTTTCCTCTTTTATTTCTTGCCATTTCTCTCATATTTGTATTTTTCCTTTATAAGTGGGCCAAATTTTATGAATCATTTTATAGAGACTTTTTCAAATTAATTTCTTCCTAATGCATACATAAATTGTAACTAGCCTTGCTATTTAAAAAAAATAGTCTCTTATCTTGAGGATCCTATTTTTCTTTTAGTTTGAAATCTTTTTTATCTTCTACAAACTTTAGTAGGATTGAATAGCTTGTTGAAGATAATTTTCTATAAATTAACATTTTTATCTATCAAGAAAATTTTCATTATTGTTTTCCAATAGAGATAGTCAATTTTATATAAAAAAGAGTTTTATATATTTTTCCGCTCTTGGTTTTTTAAGGATAAATCTAAGTATAACATTTTGATCTTTACTCTAGAAATTCATTAAAAATGCTAATTTAGGATACTTGTTTTAATACCACTTATTAGTTCCTAATGGCACCCAAGAGGGGGTGAATTGGGTCTTTATAAAATTAAATTTTATTTTCTAAATAATGGAAATAATTTAACAAGAAAAAAACCTGACTGTAAATAAATAGCACAATCAAGAAATAATTTAAAGTGTGTAAGAAAGAAGAAAGTCAAATTAATTTATGGTGGTTTAGCAAACAATCTTTACCTACGTCTACTCTTTAAGAAACTTCTTAGAAGTTCCTTTAATCTATTCAATCAAAAAGGTAAAGATGAACCTTTTTACATTAATCTTGTTTGTCAAAAGTAAAAAATAATCTTCTTGTATTCTTACTCCTTAATGAAGAATAACCCCACTCACAAAATAATTTATAACTCAAAAGATATCACTTGATTACTTTTATAAATACAAATGCCTCATTTACTCAAAAATGAGACAATGAATGCTCAAATCCTTGGAAAATCTTAAAAATATGTGCATAAAAATACCAAACGTTTTTTATGCATTGATTAATAAGAAAACATTTATTTATAGTGTTGTGGGTCCTAAAATACCTATTGAAGCCAAAAGCTAATCATTACAATAACTTAGTTATAGAGATTTGGTCAACATTAACCAATGTAGCATATTAGTTAACCAATATGCATTGGATAATCAAGATTTGTAGACATTAACTAGTGGTTAACTGATAAGTCTTATTAATCGACCAATATAGCATAATAATCAATCAATATGTTAGCCAAATTTTCTATAAACTCTTAGTATAGCAATTTTGATAACTTTAACCTATATTAGTCAGTCATTACCTTATATAGGTCAACCAATCCCCTTAAAATTTTGACTTTAAGAATTTCAAATGATCAAACCTTATTATCTTAATGCCAATAACTTTTAGATTCTCTCCAAAGAATGTTTCAAGTTCAAGAGGTTCTTCTTTAAAATTAAAATTTTAATTCCTCTTGATAAATGAGACTACTCATGCAAATAATTAAAATGATGATGTGTTTATACATGTGGAAAATTTAAGATTATCAAAGTGACTATGTGAAAGTATAATAGATATTATAAATTTGTTATAAACTTGATAATCTTTAATCTTTTTAATCTTTCACTTTGATATTCACTTCAAAAGGTGTAAGCTTCAACTTTTCCTTAGCAACTTAGTAAAGTGTATTGATTTATACATGACCACAATTTTCTCTCATATTGCTTTAAACAAAACTAGAACTCATTAGATGTAGTTATTTAATTGCATTCTCTTTTCATTAGTTATGTTAATTTTTAATGTATTTGTTATTATCAATATTATTTATTATATTTAGTTTTTAAATTTTTATTTAAAAAGCAATAAAACCATCTTTTTATTTATCACCTTTAAACTAGTTAATAGTATTAGGCTTTTATATGCATAACGCTTCTTTATGGGATTGATACATTACTTACTATAATATTGCTCACCAAAGATAGGTACATGTGCCTAATTAGCAAATGACAAGATTGTAATAGAGACAACTTTGGTATCATTAATAAATATATAAAACTACGCACTCATCCACATACCAATAAATAAAAAATATATATACAAAAAGAAATAAACGCAAACAACTGGATTAATAATGATTGATCCTTTTTAGTGTCCTTTTTAATATTATTTATGTCCATAAAAAATATTGTCAAATATATAATTGTGTTTTCTCTACTATCTTAGTACAATACTATAAGCAATTTGACCTATCTAATTTCTTACATCTAGGATGAAAGAAATCAAAGGGTGTTCTCTTATTTTAGTCTAAATAAAGCTTAGTTCGTAAGAGCATTGCATAATAAAATCAAAATGCAAATATACTTATTTAAACAAAAGCGTAGTTTCAGTTCCAATATCTCCTCTCAATGGAAAATACTATGGTTGGTGAAAATCAATTCATGTTATAGATCTCAACCTATATTGTTGGATTTAATGATTATAATTTGACTTAGTTAGCATTGTACAGCTATCCACTAGCTATGTCCTAGATCCATTTTTTTTCAAACTTTCCTTTGATGGAATGATATTCATTTACATTTTTCAGAAAAAAAGTAAAGGTCGATCTCATTAGAATAAAGTATGTACTTTATCTAGCCCTTCAACTACTATTAGGAAAGTCAGCTGTTAAAACAAAAGCTAATATTAAATAATAGATTAAGTTATCACTAGACATAGTTAAGCAAGTAATTTGTGAGGAGAAATGAGTAAATATCTAAACTAGACTTCCTTTTTATATCACTATGTATGTTTGATCAGTTATTAAAGATTTTATAATTTAGAATAGTGAAGTCTCTTAGTGTAATGAACTGTTACCTTTGATGTATAGCCACATATTCCTTTATTGATTAGTTGATATATCTATCTTATTAACACATGTAAAAATACACTAAGTCATTTCAAAATTTATAAAAGGATTTTCTGATAACAAACAGGTCACATAAATCTATTTCTAGAGCCTCGTTTAATCATTAATGTACTAACCTAGGTCAATTTTAAAATTACCTCTAAACTTTTGATTGTATATGACCAAAATTAAAGTTAACATATATAAATAACAAAGATAGACCCTCTTTATTAAAAAATTAAAATCAATCCATACAAAATAAAATCATGATTCCATCTAATCTATATGTAAAGAAAATTCAGCCAAAAATAAACATTGAGACAATAATAATAAACAAAAGAATAGAATAACTCGTTAACAATTTTTTTGGTGAAGATCACAGTCCATTAATATGACCTACTTTCTTAGAATGATCATATATCTCTCTTATTATTATTGAAAACTATAAGATGTGCCTTAGGACTACTCTCTCTCTCTCTCTTTCTCTCTCTCTGAGGAAGCTTAACTTTGACCTCAAACTAAACTAAGAAAAAAATCAACCTCCCCTTTCTAACTAGGAAACATCTTTTCATTATAGAACATGCATTGACAAATAATCATAAGCCAACTTTTGTTTAGCCAAAATTAAGTTTTCTTCATATTTCCCTTGTAAAATCCTCCAATTTTTTCACAATTACCAGCAACACAACATAAATCCAACTAAAGAAAGAAATTTTTTACAAAAAATACAGCAAAATATTAAGAAATATATACATTTTGTTTAGACTTTGCATTTTCTTGTGATCTTTATAAATGGCCTCAAGTAGCATTGCCTTGGTTATTTTAGTCAAAGGACACCTTTTTTTTCATTTACTCCCCCTTTGAGGGGTCTATTAATCAATTTCTTATAAATTTCCAAAAAAATCAATTTCATCTTTATCACAAATAAGATTATAGTCCTCCTAGATATATTCAAAATTTTATATTTGAACTATATTTTTATTATGAATATGATATATATATATATATATATTAGAATTTCATAAAAATTATAGATACTTCTCCTATTGTTATAATGAGCCAAAGTTCATGAATTTGGTTCAAGTTAAAGCCAAATAGGTTTGTCTTATGCTACAAATTTAATCCATATGTTTTAGGGTATCTTTTAGTATCACTCCGAAGTTCTAATATGTCTGTTAATTAAACAAATACTAAATATGTTTTAAAATGTAGGAAAAATGAACAAATAAAAGTGTAAACACTTGAACCATTTGACTCTTATTTACTATTATTTTATAGAGCTAACATTCATTCTTTCAAATTATTTTAGGAGACTTTGAGCTTATTTGAAAACATATTATTGCTTAAAATCAACCTTAATGAAAGAAGCATCATAATGTCAATATGTTATCCACTCACTACTAATTAGATCGTACATAGCACTAAATGTAAGCTCCAAAACCCCCCAATTCAAATTATTGGGGATAACAATATCCTCTCAGGGAGCATCATTTACAAAATGTTAGCCATTATATGACTAAATTTAGAGAAGGATAGGTCAATGAGAAAAAAAAGGCATTTTTCTTTTGTTGATCAAAGTAGTCATATGTAACTTGCACTTTTACTAAAGTTCCTATATAGAATTTTTTATGCTCAGGTGAAGTAACCAATGCATCATTAATCAAGGTAAAATCGTCTAAGATTTGTAGTCACAAAAAAAAGAAGAGGATGGGAATTACACCCATAAAAGCAATAAACAAGATTTCTTTATCAAAGAGGTTATCGAAATTTCTAATAGAAAAGGAATTCATTTAGGTTATATGAATCCATCTCACATTCTCCAAATCCAAATTCTCTAAAAAAAGTTATATCAAATCTAATATTTCGTGAACCTTAAAGAATATTATAAGCTTGAGAGATAGAATTGAAATGGCGAAACACATGGAAGGGAAAATAAAATACATGGTTTTGATATGATAACTGGAACATGTTAGGCCCCTTATATAAGCTCTAAAACTTCATCCTTACAAAAACTAGCATCCTTAAAAAGATTAAGATGGATCAAATAATTTAAAACAAAACTTGGCAGTGGACTTTGGTCAATTCAAGAGAATTCTCTAATTTTAAAAAGAATAAACCAATGTATAATCCTAGATCAAAGAGTGAGGATGAGATTATATGGACCAATCATCACCCAAAAACTTTCAACAATAACTCCTATCTAAAATTATTTGTGGTACCTCACTAAATTATCCATTGTCATAATCTAATTTGGTTTTCTAACAATTTTCATAAGGCATTGTTTATCTTATAGGTAGTTATAAGATAGATATTAAAAAAAGGTTAGAATTAAGTCTACAATCTCAAGTACACCAAATTTCCCACTATACAACTCAAAAAATGAGCCATGCAAGCACTTATTCTTCCACTATTAAATTTCGATAATGATTTGGAATAAATTTTATATATTTGCAATACTTGTTGTGACGAGCAAGATTGGAAGTAGATTATGGGATTAGCTAGTAGTAAAAAAACTTTCAAAGTCAAAGAGGATATGTCCATTTTTGGAATATGTAATAAAAGGTCAAGGAATTAAAGAACAATATGATCTTCTCACATAAAACTACTAAACTCCTTGTAATTCAGTAAGCCTAATAAGGGAAATTGGTATAAACAATTTGTAATATCTCCATTTTATGATAAGCTATAGTTTTTCAAGCTTTATGATATAGTGTCATTTTTCAAGCTTTATTTTTATACTTTCCTTTTGGGGATTTATTCAATATAATTCATTTTAAATTTTTAAATAAAATGTAAAGATTTCAAATATTAATACTACGTTCAAAACTACTTATTCATAATAAGTATACTTCTTAAGAACATTAGACTAATATACTTTTTAAAAAATGATATCCTACTCGCAATAACCCTCTCTATATACTAATTTCTTGATGTTAGATCTACAAATAAAATTAACTAAGAGTAACCATAACAATAATGCACTAACTCTTGTTAATTCTAGCCAACTTCTTATATACTTCATTAAAATCATGTTAACCGTGCTACGACTTACTAACTATTATTATTTTAAAATATTTATTGAATATGGTTTAAGTACAAAAAATTTCCAAATTTACTCAAGTTTTCAATACTAACCTGAACTTTAAAAAGTAGTGCTAACATACTCTAACTTTCAATTTTTATAAAAAAATGACCAACATTAAGTGCTTTGTTAACATGGATGAGGTGATGAGCCATGTCAAATTAGTATTATTACTATGTGGCCTCCACATATTATACTTATGTCATGTATGAATTCTATTATTTAATAAATAAAAGATATCAAACATCATAAGATAATTATTAAGTAAAACATGTGAAGAAGTGTATAATTATTTTAGAGTTTTGATATGTTTATTTATTAAATAGTAAAATTAATCGTAGAAAAAATATAATATGTGGCAGTCACATTGCAAAAATATAATATGTAGTAGTCACATAACAAACATACTAATATAACATGACACACTACATCAACCATATAAATAGAAAACTTAATATTGAGTTATTTTGGTTAAAAATTGAAATATTCTAGTACCACATTTTAATGTTCAAGCTAATATTGCAAAATTCAATAAAGTTTGGGAACTTTTAATAATTAACATATTGAATATTGAGGTTTGTGGTTTGTTAGGATTAATTTAAACGAAATCATCAACACCTTAAAATTTATTTAAAAATTCATTTAAGATTTAAATTTTATATTAAGATTTGAATTTATCGTGATGTATAATTTTTTACAACAATATTAAAATGCATTTTAAGATGTACTATAAAACATATTGATGATTTATACGTCACGATACATTATAACATTCGTTGAATCAAGATTTCCAATCAAATGGCTCAGAAAAACTAAGGTTTTAAAAATTGGACTAGCCAGTCCAATCGAAAAAAATTTAAACTGGCAAGTGGTCTGGTTCGGTTTCACTTAATAACCTCTATGTATAAAAATCGACTGGTTTATTAGCTAACTGGTCCGTTTTTTGTCAAACCAGTCCAACTGGTCTGTCACTGTACAGAACTACAAGTTGCTTAGTTTCCACCTATTCATCCTTAAAAAGCTCCAGATCTTTCATTAAAGAAACAGAGGATAGAATTAGAGTTTCAATTTTGAGTTAAAAAAATTAAGAGAGAAAGCTAAAAATTCAAGGTTTGAGTACAACAGCTGTCACCATTGAAGTTTCTCTTGAAAATTGATGATCCTTCAGACATTGAAGCTTCTCTTGGAGGATTGTTACTATTTACTTGTCTTTCCTGATCAGTAGTTTCACGGCTCCTGCACAATCTGCAATTTCACATCCATGTGAGGACGTCGACAGTTAGTATGGTGGTGTTGGTCTTCTAAAAGGCAAAGCTCTCTAGACAAGACTGTTCTATCATCTCTCCACATCGAGCCCTATCCTACAAATAGGGTTTTCCATCTTTTTTGACCTTTTGGTTCCTCTTCTCTACTTTTGCTTTATTTTTAAATTATTCAGGTGTGGGATGCTCTTAGCATTCTTGATGCTACAAATGTTTATTGCCCTGAAATTTCAGAAGATGTGTATACATATAATGCATTTACAACTCAGTTTGCTTCTTGGTCCATTATTACACCCCACTAGATTAGCCTTTTTCTTTTCAGAATTGAAATTTACTTCTTGAAAGTTATTTCAAAGTGTTTAGCTGGAAAATCTTAAGGGTGGAATAGTGAGTTTACGATTATTTCATTTTATATTTATATTTCAGCATATATATCTACTAAACCCAAACCTACTTCAAAGCAAATAATCTTGCTTATTAGAGATTGACAGGTAATTATAACTTCATTGCATGTTAATTAAAGGTTTGTGAGAGGGCTGCTTGGTAAATATGAAAATATGTGGAGTTAGTGTGCAAGGATTGTTCAAATTGAGACTTTGCTCTTATACAAATTTCTCATCTTCTTAACGTGGTGACATAGCATCCTTAATTCTTTGGCTTTGATTCTTTGAGTTAATGCTCTATCTTACTTAGCCTGTTGTAATGTTTTAGGATTTCTTTGTTATTACTGATCAAATCATATCACTTGCAATTTTTTAGTCTTTTTAATTGGAGAAGTTTTTTTGCTTTGTGGGTTAAAATAATTGCATTTAAAATTCATGGATGTTGCCTTTTGGTGAATTATAAATTCATTTAGGTGACAAAAGCTTGGCCTTGCCACTTATGTGTAATTTTAGTGCTCTATTATGTTATTTTACCATTTCAATGTGAATCATGAAGCTCTTGTTGGTTCTCATTCTTATGGAAGTTGTTAATTTATTTAATTCGATTTGATCACTTATTGATTTGCATCGATAGTGGAATTTTATTGTTTTGAAACAACCAGTTATATACACAGAGAGAGTTTATATATACATGTATGTATGTACTTATATATAAACAGAATGACGGAAAGGGTTTGAATCCTTAGTGTTTATTATGGTGCAGCAAGTGTCTTCTTTGGATGTGTTTGTGCTGAATTTGTTGTCTTTTACATTGTATAAGCAACCAAATGTTAACAGCAATCATGGTCTATTTTGGGTGCCTTCTTTTTTGTTGGAATTGGTACTGAATTAAGGTATAGTAATGCATTTCATCTACTAGAATTGATTTTTCACAAAAAAGAGGAAAAGGAATTAGTTTTCAACTTAATTATAAATAATGTGTGAATTTTCTGTAAGAAAATAGATTTATTGATGGAATAAAAAATTATTTGATTAATTGGTAGTTAAAATATATAGTTCAAGTAGGTAAGCCCAAAAAAATGTTGATTCAAGATAACTCCTTTTAAAGTTTTCTTTCTTTTAGAGGGCCATATGAATATTCTATCATCTTCCATCAACACACTAAATGTCATGTTGTGTATAATATGAAGGGCTTTGCAAGGGATGGCATTTTATTCCTCCCAATTTGCAAAAAACAAAATTTAATAGGGCTCTAGAAATTAATGTTGAAGTTTTAAACTAAGACAGATCCTTTCAAGGCGAATAAAATCCTTAATCTTTTTATCATTGTAATAGCAATATATCTTATCTTCATGCACTTGGTACTTAAAAATCTGAGCTATACAAATTAGTTGTTATTTCAACATAAAAGTACTTTGTGTATAACATGATTGAATATATGAAATCCAGTTGTATTACCACATACCCGCAGAGATTCTGCTCTGTCATACTTGTTCCTTGATTTTTTAATGCTTCAAATTTCTTCTTTGTTTCAGTGTGAATGATGTGTTTGTATCTTCCCTATACAATTAAATGAAGAGAATATCTGTAACATATCAAGAAAGTGACAATATCTAGCCTATTATTAATAGTTATATTTTTAAGTAGAAAGAAAAGATCTCACTTTAGCCTTTATGCTTGTTTTACGAATGACTGTGCCTTCAAGATTGTTGACCATCATATTGAGTGCTCATTTCTGTCACTTTTTACTCTTTTTATAGCTAAAAAGTGGCTACTGGTTGGGGAAGCTTCTTCATCCCAGAGTGGGGAATTTGCAATCTTTGATTGCTTTGATTTGTGCACTGGAACCTTAGCGTGCACATTAAAGGAGGGTGTAAAGTTCTATGTCTATAATATGAGATCCGCTCATGTTGAGAAAGCTAGGAATCTTGCAATTGAACGTGCAATAATTGATGCATTGGGACAAGGAATCCCTAGAAAAGATACAACAAAACTAGTACAAAAAGATCTAGCGTTCAAGGGACTACAGGTGATAGGTGACTGCAAGTGCGAGGTGAGGTTCTAGATCTATGGTAAAGTTCCAAATTTGAAGGATAGAACTGACGTGAGAGCAGCAACATAAGGAAGAAGGTGCCTCTTTCAACTCAGATCCAGATCTACTGCAGATCTACCATAGATGACCCAAACCAGTAGAGACCCAACTTTAGAGAGAGAAGCAAGCGGGACTAAGACCCATGGGAACTCCATAGCAGCATCTATGATTTCTACTATGATGGTGGGCTGCGTGGTGGAGGAGTTTTGTTTTGATGTTTCTACTGGCGTTGACGTTCCTGGGTTTGCTCCTCCCGGCTTCCAGACCTTAATAGGGTTGAGGGGCATTAGGATGGAAGTTAAAGAGCCTTCAGGGCTAAAGGAAGCCTTCCTGGTGCTATCCAGAGAAAACCTACCTAAAGTGGTTACAAAAAATGCAAAACTAGATGGAGGCTAGAAGCAAAAACTAATACCCTAGTTACCCAAAGTTACACTAACACATTTCCAACAAGTATTAAAGGATGGCATAATATGGCCCCAAAGGAAATTCTTGAGCTGGTATTCAAATATGGTTCTCAGCTCTCATTGGTTTGTTTTAGAGCAAAAGGCCACCATTCCCAACAGTGAATGCTTGGGCTCAAGCTAGATAGAGTTCCAAGGGACTGGAGAAGGTCCTATTATATTAGGATGGTTCTTTTCTCTTCAAATTTG
>JAOTJB010340030.1:0-12563 GCA_027123815.1 Erythroxylum minutifolium
GTGGACCATCGATGATGGTTCCTCACTGAGTTCGCAAACTCACCCAAAATTGCAATTATTTTTCAGGACCGAGGGACTTAGTCTCCTAGCTCCAGAGTGGGATTATCAGAGACTGTGTGGCCCAGATCGGCGAGCGAGGCTATGGCACACAGGTGGGTCAGCTGAGGTTCCAGATTTTGAGGATGACCTAGTTAGGAGTTTACATTATTTTTGGCATAGTATGTGTATTAGGTTTGATATGTACGGACTGTACACTGATGTATATACTGATGTTTTCGGAGTAATGAAAAAGAAAATTTTGGTTTTTAAAAGTTTCGTGATTTACATTACTGGTTCTTATTCTTTTAATGTATGTGATGCCATGAGGAGTTCTATAGTAATTGCACGTAGCACTCCGGTATCTTGGGATATGTGTCGGAATGACCTATGGGCGTTCCGGTGCGTACCCTAGGGTAATGGGGTGTTACAATGATAGTGGTTATTATATGCAAACTCAATCAGAGCTATATATGGATCCGAAGCCCCTTGGAACTCTAACATACATGCTTTAAGCATATCTTTAATAGTCTTGATTATCCTTTCACTCTATTCATCTGTTTGAGGATGAAATGCAGTACTGAAGTTTAACTTCATACCTATAGCTGCCTGTAGACTCTTTCAAAACCTCAAAGTAAATCTGGGATCCCTGTCTGATACAATGGACACTGGAATCCCAGGCAGTATAACTACCTCATCTATATACCTCTGAGCCAACTGATCTAGTGAGTTATTCTCCCTCACTGGTAAGAAATGGGCCTACTTAGTTAACCGGTCCACTACAACCCATATAACATCATTTTGCCTCAGAGTCTTAGGCAAACCTATAATAAAATCCATAGTGATTTGTTCCCATTTCCACTCCGGAATAGGCAATGAATGTAGCTTCTGAACTGGACCCTGATGCTTAGCCTGAATCTGCTGGCATGTTAAACACTTAACTACATAGTCAGCTACTTGCTTCTTCATTCCTGGCTACCAAAAATGTTGCTTTAGTATATTATGGATCTTGGTGGTACTAGGATACATAGCATACTCTGCTACATGTGCCTCCTCTAGAATCTCTTTCCTCAATTCATCCACATTAGGTACACATAACCTTTGTTTCAACCATAGTGTCTTATCTCTCAATTCAAATTCAGAGTCGGGATTCATTTTAACTTTCTCAATCAGTTTCATCATTTTAGGATCTTTACTCTGAACTCGTATAATTCAATCATGTAACATCGGTCTCAACTTGAGTGTAGCTGTAAATGCTTCGTTATGCTCTAGATTCAACTCCACATTAAGAGCTCTCAATTTAATCAAACCCGATAACCTCGATAAATAAATTTGAGACACATGTTATTTGACTTCCTGCTCAATGCATCTGCCATAACATTAGCTTTTCCAGGATGATACTCAATCGTACAGTCATAATCCTTTAACAACTCAATCCATATACTTTGTCTCATGTTCAACTCCTTCTGATTTAGGAGATACCTCAAGCTTTTATGATCATTGTAAATCTGGAATGTTTGTCCATATAAATAACGTCTCCATATTTTTAGAGCAAAGACTACTGCTGCAAGCTCTAAATCATATACCGGATAGTTAATCTTATGAGATCTTAATTGTCTCGATGCATAGGCTATCACCTTGCCATACTGCATCAAAACACATCCTAATCCTTGATGCGACGCATCACTGTATACTATATATCCACTAGTTCCTGATGGAATAGCCAACACCGGCACTGTAGTTAATCGATACTTCAATTCCTCAAAACTTTTTGACAATTGACATTCCATCTGAAAACTAAATTCTTCCTCAGAAGTTTAGTAAGAGGGGCTGAGGTTAACGAGAACCCCTCGACAAACCTCCAATAATTTTCGGCTAATCCTAGGAAACTCTGAATTTCTGATACATTCTTCAAAGCCTCCTATTTCATTACTGCATCTATCTTTTTCGGATCCACATGAATACCTTGTCCATTTAATATGTGACCCACAAACACTACTTGATTCAATTGAAAATCACATTTACCGAATTTAGCATATAGCTATTTTTCTCTCATAATCTGTAAGATCCCTCTCAGATGTTCAGCATGTTCTTCTCTACTCTTTGAATACACCAAAATGTCATCAATAAACACTATCACAAAGTGATCCAACTAGGGCTAAAACACCTTATTCATCAATGCCATGAATGCAGCTGGGGCATTAGTTAACCCAAACGGCATTACTAAGAACTTGAAATGCCCATACCTGCTCTTGATAGCACTCTTTGGTACATCAGGCTCTGCTATCTTTAGTTGATAATACCCAGACCTCAAATCTATTTTAGTGAACACCTAAGCTCCCTGTAGTTGATCAAATAAGTCATCAATTCTAGGTAATGGGTACTTGTTCTTTATTGTAACCCGATTCAGTTGTCTATAGTCAATACATGGTCTCAAAGTGGCATCTTTCTTCTTCACAAATAGGACTGGAGCTCCCCAACCTGAAAAACTGGGTCTAATGAATCCCTTTCCAAACAATTCCTGTAACTAAGCCTTCGGCTCCTTGAGTTTTGCAGGTCCATCCTATATGGGGGAATAGATATAGGAGCATGACCTGGAACTAGATCAATTGTGATCTCTGTTTCTTAATTTGGAGGTAAGCCAGGTAACTCTGCAGGAAACACATTTAGGAATTCCTTACTGTACGAATGTCCTGTATATTCTGCTCAGCTTTATCATCAATAATGTGAGCTAGATAAGCCTTACATACCCCTTGCACTAACCTCAAAGCACTCATGAATGAGATCAGTCTGGCTGGCACTGGTTGGCTAATACCTCTGAACACTACTCTCGGTTGATTAGGAGATTGTAAAATTACTTCCTTAGTATAGAAATTCATAATGGCCCTATAAGCAGTGAGCCAATCCATTCCTAGAATAACATGTTTCTCCTTTAACTATAGCATAATAAAGTCTGCTTCCAACTCTGCCTGATCAATTCAAATCAAACACCGCTTACAGACCTCTCCTATCATGGTGGCGGTGTACTCACTTCTAATTCATATCTTAATAATTCTTTATCATAATGCAATTTAGATGCTAGGTAATGTGCGATAAAAGAACATGTAGATCTAGGATCTAAAAATGCAAAATCCTCAAAATTAAAGATAAGTAGTGCACCTATAACAACTTCAGGAGCATCCTGAGCCTCATGCCTAGTCATGGCATAAACTCGGGCCTAAGATTGTGGTCGATTACTCTATATCTCAGTCATGACGGAAGGACTCTCGAAACTCATTCTGCCTCTACCACGGCCTCTCTGTCTAGACCCTTTGGCTCGGCTCTGCTGAACCATAGTTTCTGTCCCCACATTTCCTCTCCTACCAAACTGTGCTCTAAACATAATTGAACAGTCCCTAGCCTGATGATCAAATGAGCTATATCGAAGGTAGGCTCTAGTCAACTTCCAACATTCACCACTTTGCTTCTTCCCATAATGCTCACAAGTCGGTATCTAAACTGATATTGCACCTCTACTGTTGCCAGACTGAATAAAACTCTCCCTATGTCTGAACCCCGACTATCTTGATCCAGTCAGTGGTCTGAAAGCTTGGGTCTAATGCTTACTGAACCTTCTGTTAGAACCGCCCTGAAATTCACTAGGCATCTTCTGTCTAAACTCTAATTTCTGGTCAGACTGACTGTCCCTCAACAATTGCACTATTTAGATCGAGGCTACTCTGAGCTCAATCAAACTGCTCAAGTTAGTAAGAGCCAGCCTTGTCTGAATCTCCATGTTCAACCCACATTCAAATCTCCTGCACTTATCTTCCTTAGTAGAAATCAAGGCAATAGCATATCCCGTCAGCTCATTGAATTTAATCTCATATTCTACTACAGACATCCTGCCCTACTTTAGATTTAGAAATTCCTTCATGTTTCTATCCAGGTAGATCTTGGGCATATAATTTTCCTTGAAGACCTCAATAGGTCTTCCCATCTCAAACTATAAGGCCTGATGGTACTCCCTAGAATAGTTTTCCACCACTAGTAAGCAGCTGGGCCTTGCAATAGAGAAACAACATAGTTGAACCTCTCCTGCCACTCACAGTCTATCTAGTCAAAGACTTTCTCTGTTCTCTCTAGCCATCCCTCGGCCTTTGCAGGGCCTATACTTCCATAAAAGTCCACAGCCCCTAACTTTTGCAGTTTATCGCGCCTCCTTTCTCTTTTCTCAGGAATTCTTGAAGGCATTCCCTCAGGTCGAGACATAGATGACTCTCTACTGGCTCTTTCTAATCCTAGGTCAGCTGATTTTTCCATTTGATCACCTACAGAAGATGACCTACAACAAACAATAACTTCAATTATCATTCGAAATTCTCACAATATGTCATGCCTAACATTTCTACATATCCCTATGGATGCCAACAATGCTCCGATACCAACAACTTTAACACCCCACTCCCATCTGACACATGCAAATGCACCCTTCAGACACACGTGCACATACCCGATAGAAATGGTGTGTTAACCATTTCACCTTCACTTTATCACATGGCATCGTAAGTAAAACCATAAATAACACATTATCTGAAAACCAAAATTTTCATCATTTCATTTCTCAAACTATAATGTATACTGTAGCATTGACCAACATCCATATTTTACAATGTCAACCTAGAGTGTTTACAACTCAGTCTACATAATCTGCTACATATATGAGGAAACTAAACAAAAATGAAAACAAACTATTCCTTCAGTCCTAGCTGACCGAACTTTGAGCCATCTTCTTTTACCCAAAAGATATACCAAAAACCCTTCTAAGCAGTCTTAGGAGTTAAGTCGTCGTTCTCTCAAACCTAAAAATGCTAATGTTGCAATTTAGTTGAGTTTTACGAACTCAGTTTAGTAACCCTCCTCGATGGTCCACTCTTGTCATACAACACATAATTTAAGTCATCATAATTTACATCATCGCAATTTTCATCATGTAATAACACAAAACACTTTGTACACATTTATCCCATTTTAAAAATCCACACATTTCATCATTTCATTAAAATCATGTAAGAAATATTCATCACACATTTCATACAATGCAAGTTCTCAAAACCTTGTAATTGCTCAATTTAGTCATATTATAAGTGTATCCAATGTTTATGGGACTCAAATTTATTTGTTAAGTTATTGTGATTGAGTGCCTTTTTCACTGTCCTATATCCGTTGTAGATACCAGGATTTATCATACTGTCCCGTATCCATTTTGCATACCATGCTCTACCGTACAAATTGAGCCATAGGCTCTTACCACGAATGTTTAAACTTTAAGCTCTTTTTCATTAGCAACTTCGGTCAAAACAGCTTTTATATTTCATGCATTTATAGAACAAATGCATTTCACATTTTCAATCATCATATTCAGTACACTACATTTGCATTTGCATTCACATTCACATTTCTCATTCACAAGGATCTTCAGACTTGGTCCGACATTTAACATATAAGTTGAGAACACATT
Source organism: Erythroxylum minutifolium (assembly GCA_027123815.1). Classification (NCBI taxonomy): domain Eukaryota; kingdom Viridiplantae; phylum Streptophyta; class Magnoliopsida; order Malpighiales; family Erythroxylaceae; genus Erythroxylum; species Erythroxylum minutifolium. The sequence goes on from JAOTJB010340030.1 coordinate 5,537, forward strand.
TATTCATTCACATTCACGTTCAAGAAACACTTCCAATGTGTTATGCATACATCAAACACCTCGAACATTTTATGTCCGAAAATCAATACACAACATTACATATCAATTCACATTCACATTCAAGAAACACTTCCAATATGTTATTCATGCATCTAACGCCTGGAACATTTTATGTCCGGAATTCAATACACGACATCAAATATCAACTCAATTAAAAATTAAACAAAAAATCAAGGTGAGACCATCTTACGTTACTCACTATTGCTCCCTTTTTTCTTATTGTCTTGATGTTCCAGCAATATCTAGAAGCAATCGCTCTACTTGCTCTTCTATATACAATCGAAGACAATTTCATGTTACGACATTGTTCATGTAACTAAATATGCATTTTTATAAATGTATAATGTCATATGCATGTTCAATGACATATGCTTGGGTATACTTCTGTAATAAACAGATGCAAAGATCAATTGTACTCCAAATGTGTCAAAATTCACATACTCGTTATCTATTCTAGTTTTTTCTCAAAACCCACTTTTGGGTAAACTTTGTATGATCCTTATGACAAGGAAAATGGAGCTTTTAGGTAACACTTCCCATTAACCAATTGTTCCTCTGTGCCTTAAGTTTCTAATAACATTAAGATCATACAATTTGGTTCATTATTCTACGAGTTATACTAAAAATACCACAGACTGTGCACGTTCAAAAGTTTGCCTAGTGCATGATTTGAGAATTAGTGCGCTCCAACTTGTAAAACTCATATCTCACATTTCCAATATCCAAAAATTACAATCTTTATATCAATAGAAAGATAAGAGAATATTCTACAACTATTATGAAGACAATATGGTCTGATTGGGATTCAATCAATACAGTTTATTCGATCAAAATAGGATATGATTTCTATTAAAGATGGTGCTGCAGCCTATGCCAGAACTCAACTTGAAGATAAATTTTAGGACCCTTAAGGACATAATTAAAATTCGGTTCCTTCATGAAACTTGTATCCGTATGTCTCTTGATTATTCTCAATCCAAATTCATCCATTTTAGATATTTACAGAGTAAGTTATGGCCAAAATACTAATGTTTGTCTAGTAAAACACTCTACACTAATCAATTTTCTACACTTCTTTTCCATTTTCATAATCAAGTTAACCCAAAAGCATCACTACACCAATTTATGCACCATTACTCATTATTTATCTAAAAACAATACATTTATATGATCATTTCACCACTCATATTTTCCACACATAATTTTATAATCATGATCATCAATCTCAAATTACTCAAATGATTTACATTTAACAATACCCATGAAGATGAAAGCATAACTTACTTGATTAATCCTCCAAAAATTTCAAACTCTTCAAGATCTCTCTTAACCCTAGCTCTCTATACAACCCACGTACATCATCCTTCAAGGAGAAAATAGGTTAGGTTTTCATCAACAAGGTGAGGGCTACAACATCTTGGATTGGCTAGTGAAAGATGATAACAAACCTTAATGTGGTGAGGGTGAGGATGAGAGTGTCGTGAGAAGGAGAGAAGAAAGAAGAGGGAAAGAACATGTAATAAAAAAGAAGAATGAAAGATAAAGATGATTGTCTTTCATATGGGTATAACGTGAGAGGTGTGTGGTGAGTGTCAATGACACTTGTGACATGTCTTCTTCCTATGGTACCAATTGTTATGTAGCAAATAGTCCATTTCTCTCTACATCTTTAAGCCACTTGTCAATAAATTTCTAGGTCACTGTACCCAATTTCTCATGCCACTTGTCAGTAAATCATACTACCACGGGTCATTTATTTCTACTACCATGCATCAATTATTTTTACTGTCATTTGTTAATTGTTGTGCCACTTGGCATTGTTCCTAGTCCAAAAATACCCCAAGTTTTAGAAAATTTCCTAAAATTCTCGAAATATTCTACATTAATACTTATAACACAAATTTAATTTTCAATATATAAAAACCACAATTCATACCAAAAATCACTTTTATAAATCCTTATACCCGAAGAATGTCAATGATGCATGTACAATTACTTTAATGAGTGCCAACATTTTTCACGTGTATGAGTATGCCATATGATGCGTAGAATTTACTTTTAAATTCCCAATAAACTCTCATGAAAAGAATCCTATGGTCCTAACCCTTATCATGGGGTGATGTGATATTACAATTCTCCCCTCCTTAAGAAATTTCATCCTCGAAATTCTTACCTGATTGAGGAAACATATAGGGATATTGCTTTCTCATATGCTCCTCTGTTTTCCAAGTTGCTTCCTCACTCGAGTGATTTTTCCACAGGACTTTCACCAATGGAATTGTTCGATTCCTCCACTGTTTTGTTTGATATCCTACTATCTTGACCGGCTCCTCAACATAACTAAGATTACTAGCAACTTCAATTTCTTGAGTCGGTAATACATGCATTAGATCTGATCTATATCTCCTGAGCATACTCATGTGGAATACATTATGTATCTAAGACATTTCAGTTGGTAAAGCCAATATGTACGCTAATGGTCCTATCCTTTCAAGGATCTCATAAGGACCAATATACCAAGGACTCAACTTATGCTTCTAGCCAAATCACAACACTCCTCGCCAAGGTGAGACTCTCAGAAATACTTTGTCTCCTACACTATATTCCATATCCCTTCGATTTTGATCCACATAGCTCTTCTGCCTATCTTGAGCTGCTTTAATCCTACTTTTGATCAGTTTCACCTTATCCACAGTATCCTGTATCACTTTTGGGCCTTCTACCATTCTCAAACCTTCGTCATCCCAACATAGAGATGATCGACATCTTTTACCATGCATTGCCTCATATGGCACCATTTTGATGCTACTATATTAGTGGTTATTGTATGCAAACTCAATCAGAGCTATATACTGATCCCAAGCTCCTTGGAACTCCAATACATATGCTCCAAGCATATCCTCAATAGTCTTGATTGTCCTTTCACTCTGTCCATCTATTTGAGGATGAAATGTAGTACTGAAGTTTAACTTCATACCTATAACCACCTGTAGACTCTTCCAAAACATCAAAGTAAATTTGGATTCCCTGTCTGATACAACGGATATTGGAACCCCATGCCGTCTAACTACCTCATCTACATACATCTGAGCCAACTGATCTATTAAGTTATTCTCCCTCATTGGTAAGAAATGGGCCGACATAGTTAATTGGTCTACTACAGCCCATATAGCATCATTTTTCCGCGAAGTCTTAGGCAAACCCATAATAAAATCTATAGTGATTCATTCCCATTTCCACTTCGAAATAGGCAATAAATGTAGCTTCTCAACTGGAGCCTGATGCTCAGCCTTAATCTGCTAGCATGTTAAACACTTAACTACATAGTCAACTACTTGCTTCTTCATTCCTGGTAACCAAAAATGCTGCTTTAGTGTATTATACATCTTGGTGGTACCAGGATGCATAGCATATCCTGCTACATGTGCCTCATCTTGAATCTCTTTCCTCAATTCATCCACATTAGGTACACACAACCTTTGTTTCAACCATAGTGTCTCATCTCTCAATTCAAATTCAGAATTAGGATTTAATTTAACTTTCTTAATCAGTTTCACCATTTTGGGATCTTTACTCTGAACTCTTCTAATTTGATCATGTAACATCGGTCTTAACTTTAGTGTGGCTGTAAATGCTTCATTATGCTATAGATTTAACTCCACATTCAAAGCTCTCAATTGCATCAAGCTCGGTAACCTCGATAGTTGAATTTGAGCTACACTTTTACTTGACTTCCTACTTAATGCTTCTGCCACCACATTAACTTTTCCAGGGTGATACTCAATTATACAGTCATAATCCTTTAACAACTCGACCCATCTCCTCTGTCACATGTTCAACTCCTTCTAACTTAGCAGATACCTCAAGCTTTTATGATTAGTGTAAATCTGGAATGTCTATCCATATAAATAATGTCTCTATATTTTTAGAGCAAAGACGACTGCTATAAGCTCTAAATCATGTACCAGATAGTTAATCTCATGATACCTTAATTGTCTCGATGCATAGGCTATCGTCTTGCCATACGACATCAACACACCTCCCAATCCTTGATGTGACAAATCACTGTATACTACAATCCACAAGTTCTCGATGGAATAGTCAACACTTTAATTCTTCAAAACTTTTTTGACAATCAGCATTCCATTTAAAAACTGCATTTTTCCTTAGAAGTTTAGTAAGTGGGGTTGAGATCAATGAGAAACCCTCAAAAAACATCTGATAATATCCGGTTAATCCTAGGAAACTCCAAATTTCTAATACATTCTTCGGAGCCTCCCATTTCATTACTGCCTCTATCTTCTTCGGATCCACTTGAATACCTTTCCCATTTGCGATGTGACCCACAAACACTACTTGATTCAACTGAAATTCACATTTACTGAATTTAGCATACATCTATTTTTCTCTTATAATCTGTAAGATCCCTCTTAGATGTTCAACATTTGCTTCTCTACTCTTTGAATACATCAAAATGTCATCGATAAACACTATCACAAAGTGATCTAGGTAAGGCTGAAACACCTTATTCATTAATGCCATGAATGTAGCTGGGGCATTAGTTAAACCAAATGGAATTACTAAGAACTTGAAATGCCCATATCTACTCCTGAAAGCACTCTTTGGTACATCAGCCTCTGTTATCCTTAGCTGATAATACCCAGACATCAAATCCAATTTAGTGAACATCTGAGCTCCCTACAGCTGATCAAATAAGTCATCAAATCTAGGGAAAGGGTACTTGTTCTTTCCTGTAACCCGATTCAATTGCCTATAGTCAATACACAGTCTCAAAGTACCATCTTTCTTCTTCACAAATAGGACTGGAGCTCCCCAGGGTGAAACACTGGGTCTAACGAATCCCTTTTCAAGCAATTCCTACAACTGATTCTTCAACTCCTTGAGTTCTATAGGTACCATCCTATATGGGGGAATAGATATAAGAGTATCAACTGGAACTAGATCAATTGTGAACTTTGTTTCCCAATCTAGAGGTAAGCTAGGTAACTCTTTAGGAAACACATCTAGGAATTCCTTAACCACAGAAATGTCCTGTATATTCTGTTCAACTATAGTATCAATAATGTGGGCTAGATAAGCCTTACATCCCCTTTGCACTAACCTTAAAGCACTCATGAATGAGATCAGTCTGGCTGGAACTGTTTGGGTAATACCTCTGAACACTGCTCTCGGTTGATTAGGAGATTCTAAAATTACCTCCCTAGTATATCAATTCATGATGGTCCTATGAGTAGTGAGCCAATTCATGCCTATAATAATATTTATCTGCTTTAACTGTAACACAATCGAGTCTACTTCCAACTCTGCTTGATCAATTCGAATCAAACACCTCTTGCAGATCTCTCTTATCATGGTGGTACTACCTATTAGTGTATTCACCTCTAATCCATATCTCAATAATTCTATATCACAATGAAATTTAGATGCCAGGTAAGGTGCGATAAAAGAATGTGTAGATCCAGGATCTAACAATGGAAAATCCTAAAAATTAAAGATAACTAGCACACCTATAAAGACATCAAGAGCATCCTAAGCCTCCTGTCTAGTCATGGCATAGACTTAGTGTAGCACCCTGTTGCCATAAGGTGCATATCGAAACACCCTGAGGACATTCCAGTATATAACCTATAATAATGGTGCACTATGTTCAATAACAACATTCACTTAACATGGTATCATCATTCTTAATTCTTTTATAAGACATCATAAAGAAAGTCACAAATTTTTAAAACCAAAATTTCCCTATTCCATTCCATAAATCCAAACTTATTTACATTGTACCTTGTTAAACACCCATACATGTACATCATCATGTCCTTATACAAAATATTCTATATGAAAGAGGAAAATATACAAAAAGTCTATTTAGTCTTTCCAACCCCAGCTGACTGACCTTTGAGCCATTTCTTCTTTATCCCAAAAGTACAAGTCTACACTGCTTGTAGCATCTCCCAATAGCTGAAGTCGTCTCTTAGTCCTGAAAAGTCAACGTTGCAATTTTGATGAGTTTTGTGAACTCAATAAGGTAACCGTCATCGATGGTTCACTCAATTCATGCATCACATCAATACACGTAACATATTTTTCACATGTTTACATATTCATAAAATATCACATGTCACTTTCAGAACAATCATAATGGCCATTTCATTCATGTAAAATACACTTATCAAATATATATTCAATGCATGTGATTCAATTTCATTTGTTACTTTGTTGTGACAAATAAGTGCCTTTTTACTAGCTCATATCCCTTTGTGGAGACCGAGCTATATCAATTAATGTCCCATATCCCTTAGTGGATACCGAGTACATGCATAACTGAGCCAAAGGCTCTTATCACGATTTGAGCTTTAAGCTCTTTTACTAGCGACTTCGGTCATAACTTCCACCATCTTTCATGCATTCACGTAACGAAATGGATAATACATATTCAATGATTACACTCATTCAATCACATCAACACTCTTTCTTATTCAAAATTGTCATCGGACTTTTAGTCTGGCATTTAACATTGAAGTTGAGAACAAATAGTTAGTCATATTCACATTCAAGTAGCACTTCCAATACAGTCCCAAATATAGAACTCCTTGGACAATCAATTTTCTGGAATCAATACAATCAATTCCACATTCATAAGTTAATTCAAACATAATCTAACATAAACAATTAATTAAGTGAGACCGTCTAGGTTACTCACCGACTGCTTCCGAAGCTATTGCCTCAAAGTTTCGATAATGTCTGGATGTTGACGTTTTAGTTGCTCCTCTATATCGCACAATATACACATATTACAATTTAACACAATTATAAGTGTTCACTTATGCACATTTATGTATATGAAATATACACAATGCACGTTCATGACAATTCTAGTATCGCTCTATTATTCTAGTCATGTAAACATTCATATTTCCAAATTCACATAAGTATCATTTATGCTTAC